>JAGKQL010001592.1:0-16764 GCA_018398635.1 Cyprinodon brontotheroides
GCCAATCAGAAACCAGGATTTCTGATTGGCTCCTGGTAACATGATCACCATGATCGTCTGGCCCTCAAAGTTCAGCCCTGAGAACCGTGCAGGATGACTCAGACCATCTGCTCTCTGTGCTTGGTTCTCAGCTCGGTGCAGCCCCCCCCCCCCTATGCTGGGTTTGAAGCGATGCTCTGGGTTCACCACTTCCTATGTGAAAGCAGACAAAGGTGACCTTCAGTCTGCGAAAACAGAACCACCTCTTCATGGTGATAATAAATTAATTTTATATTCTGGCAAACTCCATCCACCTTTCATCAAGGTGTCTGATGAAAAACAGCCCCATATCATGAGGCTGCCGCTACCATGCTTCATCATAAGAATGATGAGTTCTGCACAACGGCATCAGGTCTAAGAAGGCTGGGAGAATCAAAGTGCTGATAAAGTATTAAGACAGGGATGCTTATGGAAATATTATCTCCTGTTTTTCTTGTTCTTGTTGATAGATTTGCTTCATTTCAGTCTCAGTGACAGGAATGAATGATGCCATATTTGGATATGTGTCTATTATTCTAGAAATGGTGATGTCTAACCTTTATCTCTTATTTATACATCCAGGTATGAATTCTAGAGGAGGACCACGCAGAAATGATCAGCAGGTACTTGTTTTATCTTAAAGGATTTCTGATTAAAGACAACAAAAAAATCAGATATTATCGCTACAAACCTTCAGTCACTATTGGCCTAATCTGGCCAGCCAGACTGACTAAAGCATGGTTTATACTCTATGGGCCGGATTTATCAAGATCCAATTTTGCGTGCAGTAATATGCGCTCGCAAATGAAGTAATTGAAGTAATTTTGGGAAGGGGCGTAAATACTGGTTAGCTGATTGGCCTATGTTGGTGATAGACGGGCCAAATAAACCAATCAGATCAACGAAGCATATGACGTACTAACAGAGCGACGACAAAGAGGAGCCAATTGATAGATCAAACTCTTGCTGAAACCAGTCGGGAGAAGAGCAAAAACATCTTTTCCTCTGAGAAAAGCACTCCAGGCTTTGGTGTTTGCTCTTCTTTCAGTGAAGTAATACTCTGTAATTCCCATAAAACTTGCTCAATAGCCACGCTAACGCGTAGTTTCATCGGCTAAAGCAGCCATGTTCTTTAGACTGAACTGTGGCTTCTGCGTTGCGTCGCACCTCAGCCGCCTCAAAAGCCAGCGGCTGATTGGGCGTTGGATTTGGTGAGCGGCTCCAAATTTCTTTAGCGAGGAGAGTCTCCAAGACTGATCAGAGTGAAACCGAAGCTCGCGAGATCAGGATGGTCTCATGAGCTAGCGAGGCTTGGCTCCTGCCTGCGAAGGTTTCGCAGATGTAAAAATCTAAAGAGATCCAGTGATTTAGCTTGTTGTGGTAAATAAATCTATCTCCTATTAATCTCTTTTACATGTACTTATGTAAGCATATAAACAGATTTATGATTGCTGAGTTTTATTCTGCCTCAGAGCTCCAAGGTCACAACATGTCTTAGATGAAGGGGGCTGTTTATGCTGTTGGGGGTGTTTGGCTCTTCCTGATGTTTTTATGAGGTAGTTCCTAAAACATTTACATTCTTTTTTCTGCTGTTTGTTTTTTTGCTTTAGGTAAAGATTTGCTTTGATTGTGACAGAAACTTCAGTATTTCCATTGTTGTAACTAAGGGAGACGAACTGGCCAGATCAGAAAAGGGCTGATTACTCTGCAATAAGGGCTGGATGATGTTCTCTCTTTGCAAAGACGAAATAAAATGCTAACTGGGTGAAATCCATCTATCTCTGTTTATTTAACTACAGTGAATAGTTGAATACTTTTTTTCCCTCGACAGGTTAATGAACATCACCGCTATGAACAGATTGTGGAAAAAACTTTAAAATGTTTGCAATCTTGAAACCTGCTATAAAGATGAACTCAGGAGTAACATTTACATTTGCAATTTAAATGTTATTGTAAAATTTTGACAAAGGAAAATTATGAGAACGTGAAAAAGTTCTATACACATTAATTTAATAATAATAATAAACAATTGAACTTTATAAACTCACACTGCAGAAATTCCCTCTGTGCATTTAACCCCTCCCATTGGGGAGCAGAGGGCTGCCATTGTGCGACACCCAGGGAGCAGGGTGGGGTTTAGGGTCTTGCTCAGGGACCCAGAGTGCAGGCTGCGGGGATCAAACCGGGTACTTGTAACCTTCCAAGAACACAAACGCACTTTTCTAACCACTAGGCCAACACTCGCCAAAACTTCAAACTTTACATTTACATCCTATCAAAATAATAACAAAGAACTGCTTAAATTAGAAGCAACGTCTTTCTGGAAACACGGAGGAGTGCAAGTTTTCTCTTTAAAAACACCCAAAGTTTACTAAGTGCCCCCATTTCCAGCTGTTTTGATTAGTTTTTATTATATTTTCTAATATTCTACCCTGGTAGTTTGCGATGGATTACCTTTGTTATATTCTATATTCCACATTAAATGGAGACTTTATTGAAAATGTTTCTTCATATAAGTATTTAGGTTTTTGGCTGGACAACAAACTTTCTTTCAAAGTTGATGTTGAGAAGCTTGTAAAAAAGCTGAAACTACGGCTGGGGTTTTATTTTAGAAATAAAACTTGTTTTAACATACCAGCCAGAAAAGCACTTGTGCAGGCTACTTTTTTAAGTGTTTTGGACTATGGTGACGTTGTCTACATGCATGCTGCCTCTAGTACTCTCCACCTGTTAGATTCTGTGTACCATAGTGCTCTGTGCTTCCTAACTAACTCCTATTCCCCTACTCATCATTGTAAGCTGTATGAACTGGTAGGCTGGCCGTCACTAAGTCTACGTAGACAACTTCATTTGTATATTTTTCTATACAAGGCCATGTTGGGTAAACTGCAGGCATATTTATGTAATCTCCTCAAGCTAAATTCCTGCCATTTTCATCTCCATTCCACCAGGTGGCGCTCTTACCAGGTTCCAATGGTTTTTACTGTTACTGAGCTGGGGAAGAAATCCTTCTCTTACTTTGCTCCATGGTCCTGGAATAATTTGCAAAACTTGCTCCATTTAAATGATCTGGTCTCATTGAATGAATTTAAGGCCATGTTAAAATGTAACTGCCCTATGTGACCTGTCTTTCCCTCTATGTGAGATTTTGTCTATGTTGTATTTCTGTTTGTATTTTAACTGGTGTGCCGTCTTGGCCAGGTCTCCCTCGAAAAAGAGATTTCAATCTCAAGGGACTTCCTGGTTAAATACAGGTTAAATAAATAAAAAATATTCCATTTTCTGTTTTGTTTTGAAACGGTTTAAACTTTGGTTCTTGTCAGTTGTTTTTTTTTTTATCTTTATAAATATGCTGCTTAGAGACATAAATTCCTGAGGGGGAAATGAGTTCTACCTCAGATCAAATCTCCATTAAATGATTAAATGATTGGTTTCTGGGGTCTTACTGTTGGTATCTCTGGGTTTTATCTCTTTTTCAGAAAAAGTTCATGTCTAACCTTTATCTGTCATTTAATGCCTCCAGGTAGCAGGGCTGGAAGAGGATGAACTGCACATAAGGTACCGAATCAGTTATTTGGTTTAAGCTGAAGGTTTGCTGAGGAAATGCAATTAGAGATCATTTTTATTTTGCTTTGTTTTTTTTTAGAACGCTCTACAGTTGAAAATGTCTCTGTGGATTGGACCAGAACACCAAACCTATTAACGGAAACAATCATGAGACTGAAGAACTAAGGAAATCAACCACATCATGGATTTAGTTTCTGGATCTCATGGATGGTTTTGTTCACTGAACACGCTGGATAAAAATCAGCAATGGAAAACAAATTATGAGCTATTAATTAATGACTACAATCTGAGTCTCTGAGAAAAATGAATCAAAAAAGGTTTTTGTTCTAGTTTACAGTTAACATCACATGCTGGTATTTTTATTTCTTTTAGTCTTTATCGTTGCTTTTTATTTTGTTTTGTTTAAAACCTAAGCACGAAGGGATCATTGTATGTTTTCTGAAAGTTTTTTTTTCCTATTATCTTTCTGTTATTGGTGAAGAAAAAATTAAAGCTGCGATGAAAGTTCAGGTGTGCTGGTTTTGATTGGAGGACGGTTTCAATGTTCCTGATTCTTGCATCAGCATTCCTCCATTATCCAATGTTAGAGGGATGCGGCAGTGGGTAGCACCGCCGCCTTGCAGCAGGAAGGTTCTCGGTTCGATTCCCGGTCCAGGGTCTTTCTGCTTGGAGTTTGCATGTTCTCCCAGAGCATACCTGGTTCTCTCCGGGTACTTCGGCTTCCTCCCACAGTCCAAAAACATGACTGTTAGGTTAATTGACTTCTCTAAATTCTCCTTAGGTGTGAATGGTTGGTTGTCTCTGTGTTGCCCTGGCAACCTGTCAAGGGTGGACCCCGCCTCTCACCTGTAGACAGCTGGAGATACCAGGACCCCTGTTTTTTTACTTTTTTAGAATTGCTATGACCTGGAGGGCAGAGAATCTTCACCAGCATATAAATCACCTGTTAGCTTCTGAATATCGCCAACCTTCAGTTTCTCACTTTGAATCTTCTAGGAGTTCCTCATATCTGCAGGTCAGGTTTTGACCTTTTGCATCTGAGTAAAGTTTCATCCAAAAGCAGGTCAACCTCTCCAGTTCTACAACCTTCATACCAGGAAGCAGCCATCCAGTCCTACCACCAGGGGGCAGCATTGTAGCACAAACTTCTTGTTTAAAAGCATAATTTCTAGAACTTATTTAGGGCAAATTTTATTGTCAATGAATTTCACTCACTATAAGATCATCAGTTTTAATCTCCACTGGTTGATTCAGACGGCAGTGACCTGGTTTAGAGCAGAAGCATAAATCTATTAAATGTGAAGAGAACTAGAACTATTCATGAAGGAAGCCTTACTAATCCCGCCTTAACGGCAACATATGCTGTTATAACGCAGTTAGAACAAGTTAAACCGTACATTTCTCCACAGTGCGATCAATAAAGTTTATCATTCAATCAATCCATTTCCAAAGGCCAACGATGCTGATGTTAGGAAGTCTAAGACACCGAGTGAAGCAGAAAAGTATGTAAAGCTGTCGGTCTCATCTTCCTTTTGCTGCGCCTCAACAACGTGGCTAGTTCTGCTGCAGCTTCCAGATCTGCTGGGTCATGCTTCCTGCCTGTGGTGTTACGCTACATTATTGCTTTAATCTTTTATTTTTATTTATTTTTTCTTATTTTTTATCTTTATTATATTGTGTAGTTGGATGTGTGCATATATTATATAAAACTGTAACTGGAGCGTGTAACAAAAGTCATTTATTAAATTAATTATTAAAGTATTTCTGATTCTGATTGGCTGAACGTTGCCACATGATGTAAACATTGTGGTTGCCCTGACAACAATAATAACATCACGCAGCATCATAGCGTGTTTAATGACTGATTGATAACATAACTGAGAAAAATCTGTTTCTGGTGAACAAAGTAACTGTTAGACCGTGATATAAAGAGCTGAGTAGCGCTGTGGCTAGCTGGGCTCAGTAGCTAACAGGTTAGCCTATTTTAGCTCGGTCAGTTAGCCACATTAAGCTACACTACCTTGTACTTTCTTTCAACAACAATCTTTCGTTTTCTACAAGTAGAATAAATTTTTTCTTAGTCTAAAATCTCTATGAAAGTCATTTTTTGGGATTTTCCATCTGTCGTCCTCTGCCCTCAGATCTTAATAATAAGAATAAAATAAACTTTTTGTGACTCCTTGTTAAATGGCAGAGCTCAGTCTCATAAGGCAGGACTTTCCTTCCAGGCTGACAATGACTGTTTTCTATTTTGGGCTACTTTAGATCGCAGATTAAATGTGAAAAAATAGCAAATACGGGGAATAATATGTTCAGAATCAAGAAGAAATTTGGTCCTTAAAGTCGTGGGGAGGCGGCTGTTCCAAACGTTGCATTCCTGAATTCTCCCAGTGGCGCCCGGCTTTACAAGTGAGTGAATAAAGTGAATGTGATTGAGCCGATTACCAAGAGGACGGGATTGTTGTGGCCGAAGAGGTTTAAAGCATGTTTGGTTGTGGCGGTTTGTGGGAAGCATCTTGCTAACCAGTTAGCAACTTAGTGCTAGCAGGTTCCCAATGGGAAATTCCATTGGGACCAAGTAGCACTAAATTGGTGACTTAGAAACGACGCTGTCAAGGAACGCTATGGACAGAGGAAACATGCAAGAGGAGGAGAGTTTAGTGTCGGAGGTCGTGGATGAGTCTCCTCCGTCATCCATTTTTTATTTAGAGGAGGAAAGCGGGGACGAAGATGTTGTGGAAGAGGACGCCAGGGCGACAGAAGCTTGGTTTGGTGTAGAAGGCTTCCAGCCGTCCATGTTTGAGCCCTTGCCTCGCAACGCTGCCAGTTCTGTTAGCTCTACGCCTGCCGAAGACACAGACGTCCATCCCCGTGAACACTGGGACGCAACTCAATGGGAAAGGAAAGGATTCTGGTTTCAACCGTTGCGTATATTAGCTGCGACACATGAATCAAGATGCTATGACCGAAAAAACCCAGATTTTAAGTCAGGATTTTTTTTTTTATAAAAGTTTTCTAAATTTTGGGTCAATATTGTTCGATAAAGAGTACATTTATATACTGTATAAGTCAGAATGCTTTGACATTAAATATGATTTCACGACTTTAAGAAACGGGTGCAATACAGTTTGTTCGAGTGGAGCTGTCGATATTACGTCATATTAGTGGGCCCAAAAGCAGATCTGGTCCCTACAGCAGCACTGCAAAAGAATTGCATTTGTGTTTTAGTTCTGTTTTTTTTCTACTCTGCTGTGTGAATTTATATTTTTTCTGTTATGTTGCACCGTTTGCAGGAAGTTAAATAGGTTTTTCTAAATATGTCTAGAATTGCACTCTTAAATTTCGCCATTAAAAGTTGTGCTGTTGAAATGTAGCACTACCTCTACACCCTCTGGATTTGACAGAAAATAAAGATGGCTCTTTTATATATATTATTAATTGTGAATATGAATCTGTGTTTTTATTGTCATACAAATGAATATATCATGAATTTAGATATTTTTACATATATTCAAAATGTATTGTGCCATATATTGAATGTATACATGAATTTTGTTTTCTATAATGTTATAAATTATATTCTACCATATGTTTTTGTTATTTATGCTTCCATATATTCACCCATAAACATACATGTGACACTATATATATTTACATTTATTAACCACACATTTTTTTATGTAAATTGCAATACATGAGAGTGGATATTTATAAATATAAAATAAAAGTTATTTTGGGGTATAAAAACATGCATTATATATTACAATATATGAAAAGCAGCAATCATTTGTATATTTTGCCATTTATTACATGAATATATCATGTATTGCATAATATATGTTTCATCTATATATAATTCCGTGTATTAACACTATATAATATATATTAGAAATGTTTTAGGAAACTAATATATT
This sequence comes from Cyprinodon brontotheroides, assembly GCA_018398635.1. Taxonomy (NCBI): domain Eukaryota; kingdom Metazoa; phylum Chordata; class Actinopteri; order Cyprinodontiformes; family Cyprinodontidae; genus Cyprinodon; species Cyprinodon brontotheroides. Next base: position 7,500 of record JAGKQL010001592.1, read on the forward strand.
AGAATATATTTCAAGCCAAGATGGCGCTGCGCATGCAGCAGCCTGTTAGGTCGGTTCTCCTTTCCTACTTTCTCTTCTTTATAAAGTTTTTCAAACGTTTTTCTTTTACAACATATATGTGGACGCACTGTTTATACTGTATATACCCCATTCACCTTTTTCTCCTTTTGGCAGCTTCTCTTTTTGACTATTGAGCTCATGTAACAAGTACATTTCTCCACTGTGAGATGAATAAAGTCAACTAATCAATCAATCAATCAATCAATCAACCAACCAATCACGATATTGGTAAATATCATTTCCTTTTGTAAAGGTTCACTGATCCTCAGTAAATGTTCAGAAGTCTAGGAGGATTTTGCTCTTCGGTTTATTTCTAATTTCTTCACTTAATTTTACAGCCTTACAGAGAAATAATCTTTGACAGAAGAAGGTCCAATTGATTAAAATAACTGCAGTTCATCATGGAGACGAAGGATCAAACTGATGCATCAGATGTTCCTGGAGCAAAGGAAAGGCCTGCTGGAGGAGCAGGGCATGTCGTTCCACTGGTCTCCTGTTGGGATCAGAGGGACGAACAGTTTTGGTCAATCTTCTGTTTAAGGTCAACATTCTGAGGAGTTTCAGAGATTCATCTGTAAATCAGGTTATAGTCCCTAAACACTGACTGACCTCCCAGGTTTATTTCCAGACAGTGTTCTGGGTTTCCACGGTGGTTGTTTGGCTCGTCCGGATACCAGTTCTCATAATGAAACTCTGAGCCGTCGCTCCACAGCCAGGTACTGTCCTGATGACATCAGATCAGGAGCGGTTTATTGATCCCTGATTGTCGGGCTGGTAAGCCCCTGTCGCGTTTGAAGGACTTACGTTGACGGCGTGCGTAGCCGCCGACCCAGGTGAAGCGAGTTCTACCGCGTCACTCTTTCCACCATCGTACTGAGGAAGGTGTTTTCCTCTGAGCTGTGGATGGACGCCAGATTCCCACCAATAGAGATGCAGAATTTCTGAAAGGTCAAAGTTTAGATGCTGATGAAAAATATGTTAGATGTTTTCCCAAAAAAATTGAAATCAATCTGGACTTTGTTTCCAAGTTTGAAGACGTTTCTCTTCCATCCAGGAAGATTTTTCAATTCAAAATGTCAGAAATAGCGTTTAGTTCCAGGTTTTATCCAGCAGCCCAACAAAGCCTGGTTTTAGTTTAGAAATCTATAGGCAAAGATGTTTGCACCTAAGGCTGGAAATACGTCACCAATCTGAAGGAAAATAGAATGACGCTTTACTAGTCATTAAAGATTAAATATTTATCTTGCACATCTAAAAAATACATTTCAATTAATATATTTTGAAATATTTTAAATGTTAATTTAAAATGAAATCATAAAAAATATATTTTTTTTATGTCTTAATTCATTGGGTCATTGGGTGGGTGGGGCGGTGCCCTAGCGCCCTCTATTGACCAGCCGGCACTGAGTTGCAGCCTTAAAGCACAATGCGCTAACAAAGGCAGTTCTGTCCGGTACCTCTGCATCGACCCATTTCCTGGACTCCTAGTAGAAGATGAAACAGCGAGAACCAAACTGCGTCCAACCAGGAGGACAAGGAGCGGCACAGACCGGAGCTGCAACAAACCCAGAAATCACACAAAGGAAGCAGAAATCAGTCAGGAAAACCATCCGGTAAGGCATGTTCAAAGAAACTAGAGTTCAGGCCGATGCTGACGGCTCTGAGGGAACAGAACCAACCTGCCCCGAGGTTCTCACTTTGAGCAAACGCCTGCAGAGACACAAAAACACACCATTGGAACCAGAAACCATCGGATCAAACGTCCAAAGATTTTCACCACATTAATGAAAGTCAGAGTTGATGTGACTCACAGCTTTAACAGCCAGGAGGCTGATGATGGAGCCGAGGAGGAACGTCAGCTGGAGGGCAGCCGGCATCTAAGAGACGGACACTGAGGATCAATTAAGGCCGCATTCAATCACTGCTAAAGGAGGAAAGGAAGCTAGATGTTACCTTTGCTCCTCTGATCCTCCAACAGATGATCCCAGCTGGAGGAAGGATCTTATATAGCCTGTCTGGAATGCTGAATGGCCACATTTCACGTCTCCTTTAATTAACGAGGGAACATGAGAGAGAAAGCTCCTCCTGACATCGCCTGACTTTCCAAACACCTTGATTAGTCCTGATTGGTTCATTGATGCCTGAAGTTTAACCAACAGGAAGAGCTTCCAGGCAGACAGGCTGGTGAATTCATCTTACTTCAGGAGGTCCCTGCTTTTCTCCAGCCTGGCTGCGAAGCTGGGTCTGAAATATAATGATATCAGTGCAGGAACCCGTCTTTCCTGTTGGAAGATATTTGCCTGGAAACAGCGTGAATGCTGAATGCATAAAAATTACACATTAAATATCAACTTCTATTTTTCCTGTTTTAACTCAGATTTAGAAGTTTATAAACAGTTTGACCGTTTCTGACTCCATAGATTTCGTTCAATTTCTTCTGAACAGAAAACTTTTACCTGAACTTTTCTCACTCGGTGGTTTTACTGCTAGAGTCCAAACTTCCGACTGATTCAGCGACATTAACCGGTTTTTCATCATTTGTTTTCCTTTTATGATGTAAGTTATAATTGTTGTTGCCTCTGAATCAGGACTACTTTGTTTATAAGAGTCATTGGAAAAACCCAGTTAAATAAAATAGAAAATAAATATTTATTGTCCCACAGCAGTGTTCATTTTCATTACAAAAAGCATTCTTCCTTCTACTTTAGCAATTTTAGCTTTATTTCTAAGAATTTCCCCCTTGGTTCCCACTGCTCAGGGGTCAAAATAGATTTAAATTCAAAAGAAACGTCTGATGTATAAAATGACACAGAGGGAACCTGAATGATAATTGCCTTATAATGTCACTGGCAAATCCACACCTAAATGTAAAAAATCTGTTAACTGAAATGCTGAAATATTCAAAACAGACAGAAACTAGAACTACGAGAGAGAAATAGTCAAAAATCTATGTACTTTTTCATCCGGCTTTCTTTGTCCAAAAATAAAGAGAATGCAATTAAATGTATCTTCTTTCAATATAATTTCAGGAATCATTTTGGTAGAAATGAAAAGAATGTTTACTTATCATCTCTTTTGAGCCGCATAAAATAAAACCTTGATAGTGTTAAGGAAGAAATTATTCTAAAATAGTTAACTTTGGAAAAAGGTTGGCTTCTCTCTTCCTTTCCCAGGTTCCTCTCGGCAGGCCACGTGTAGCCACAAGGAAAACCAGCAATGCGTGTTGACGTCACAGAATTACAGAGTTTAATCCAATATAAGACAATGCACAAACTTACACCAGAACCTGCAGAACAACGGAGACATACATTCAATTACCTGACATAAATGGAGAGAAAGAAAGCAAAGACGTACAAAGACATCTTTGGAGAGTTGCAAGAGCAAATCTGATTTTTTACTTCTGTGTAGAAAGTTTTAACCTCTTGTATTTAATTTATTCAAATAAAGGCTGGCTTTTGCTCACTCCAACCAGGAACTGCTCTCTGACACTTCAGAGAAACTTAAACCTTCCCCTAATTTATGGCCTGGCCCAGGAATTCTAAAATCTTCTGGCTAAAGAAAACATAAGATAAGACCTCACAGAATAGCTGTTGGAATGCCGGGGCCTCTTCCTACCGTAAATTCTCAGGAACAAACTTAAATTCAGTAATTTGGTTCAAGGAAAGGTCATTAACACAACCTTGTTCAAAAATTAAGAAATATGTTCAAAATGAAAGTGTTCAACATACAGCACACACATGCCATAAGATTGCTTTGTATTAAAAACTAAAAATAATAATTTTTCTTCAACAATATTAGGGATTTTTCATGCTTGGCAGAGGTGTTATGGTTCCTCCCATTTGTTGTGACTCTGAGTTTTCAGTTTTCTGTTATCAGTTGTTTTGTTTTTATTTTCCATCATATTCTTTAGTTACTCTCTGTCGCCCCCTTGTGATTGTTTTCTTTCCCCTTGGTTTCCCTCTTGCTAGTTCCACCCACACCTGCTCCTTATTCAGCTCGTTAGTCCATCCTTTGTTCTGTTCTCCCTAAATACTCCACCTCTGCAGTCACTCAGCGCTGGTTCCTTCTCGTTGCTGTATTGTCTACTCAGCTCGTCTCCATGTGGCTCCTCAGGCTAATTTTTTCCCCTGATGTCTCCATGGTTTTTGGTTTGTTAAACATTTTAGTTAAATTTCTGGATTTGTACCTCTGTTTCCTGTGTTCTTTGATTAAATCAGCTGGAACTCATCTCTGCTTCACTCGGCTCTGCATCTGGGTCCTTAAGCAACCTTACCACCCACTGTTGACAAGAGGATGATCAGCCACATTTAGTTTATTAAGTAGCGAGAGCAGGAAGAGCCGTACTGCTGAGAGCGAACCGTCAGAGCGGAGCGTAAAGCGCAGACTCTGAGCTAAACCGCACAAAGACGCATTTCTGCACAAGCAAAGCTGGACGATCAGAGTTAGTCAGAGTTCAGCGGGCCGTACCGGATCATTCCGGGTTATTTTCCTCCCTGCTGCTGCCATGATCCATCTGGGGTCGTGCAGAATAAGCAAAGCTGCGGCGTCGCCGAACAGAACGCGGCGGCACGGCTGATGCTGCTTAGCAGATTACAGCACAATGATGCATTTAAACCGACGACCTGCTAGTCTCATCAGCCAAAAGTTGCACCCATGACTCGGCATATTTTCATCGTCAAAGATTCATGAAAAAAAGGAGCGTCAATGAAATGATTTTATTAATCGTTGAGGATACAGTTCCACAGTGGGGAAATTCATTCATTTAAGGTTTAAATAATATTTTAAATAAATAAAGCAACGTTTAAATGCTGTGTTTCTGCATGAACTCTGTCTTTATCTCATCATCCTCTCCATGAGGTTCTTCTTCATGTCATCAGGATGAACGGAAGTTCTGGCTGCAGAGAGTAAAGCCTGTCAGCGTGGGAGGAATCCGCTCAGCGCTTCGTCTGCAGCTTCCTGGTGCTGCTTGATTCCCAGTGAGGGAAACTTTCTGAGTGAAATTACTTCCCTGTTCTGGAATCACGTTAGCATCAGGAAGTTATGCAGCTGCTTATGAGGAAGAAGCTTTAATAAAGGTTGGTTTAATGGTGCATACCTACCTTTGTTTGGCAGGATTTATTCCTCTGAGTCACTGAAGAGGAGGTGAAAAACTGGAAATATGTGATTCTCTAGAATTAGAGGAAGTTAAAGGCGTTTTCCTGTTGGCCACAAAATATCAATATTAAAAAAACCTGTAAACATAGTGAAACTAACGGAAGTAAAGGATCTGGATGTTTCCCAGTTGATAATAAACCAGAACACTTATGATCTTTCACCCTAAAAACAAAATGTTGCTTAAACTTAAATGATTCAGTGGGTAAGAAGTCAATTAAACGCCTGAAGCTCAGAGGGTCTTAGCAGCAAATTAAATATGTGAATTAAATCAAGTACAGCTCCCAAATTCTGGATATCTGGATAGGAAATATAAATGTTTGTGTTTTTATGACAGAAAGGAAAGGCATTGAGGAATATTTTGCAGGTGGAGCCACTATTTCAAATGTCACCATGTCTGATTTAAAGGTGATTTAAATCTGAAAAACAAACACAGCGAAAAGACAGTTAGAAGAATTTTATTGATGCAATTACTTTAGTCTTTGAAGCTCAGACCACGGCAGAAAACAAAGTGCTGAATTGTGTATAAAATGCATGAACAGGAGCAAGAACAGGGCTGTTTCCCCCAGGCCTGAAACTGGTGGTGGGTGGAGATAGATGGAGTTAGTCGGTCTGTAGACTGCTGGTTGGAGAAGGCGGTCTGCTGAGCTTTATGGGGAGATCCAGTGGACTGGACTGATACTAGAGCTTCACTTCCTGGAAGATGGAAGTCCAGCTGGATAACACAGGATGAGAGAACCTGTCCATGATGAGCAAGCATGGGCGACAGTGGAGAGGAAAAACTCCCTGTTGGGGAAAGAAACCTCTGGCAGAACCCAGGCTCAACATGGCGGTCTGCTGCTCGGGATGATTGAAATGGTGAGTAGCAGAGTCCAGGAAGAATGATGTGTCTGATGAAGCTTGCTTCGATGGTGGAGAGGAGGGGCTGGAGGGTTGGAGGCGAGGATGGTCATCTGAATGATGTCTGGCGCATCCGCCGCCTGCGCTCTGGGCAGCAGACTGAGCTGTGGATTGGAGACCTTTTAGATGAACTCTGGATGCTTATTGGCTTTTATTGGCAAAACAAGGCAAATTTATTTATAGCACAATTCAATTACAAAGACAATGCAAAGTGCTTTACATGTGGTCTAAAATACAGGAAGATAAAAACAAGAATAATAAAAAATAAAATAAAAATAAAATAAAAATGCAGAAACAAAAAAGAATATTAAAAACAGTTGGATTAAAAAGAAAATATGTTTTAGTTGAACTGTTTGAGAAGAGAAGGACTTTGTTTGAGCTAATTTTCCAGTATTTGATTTCTAATTATCTTTAAAGCTGTTAGCATTTGATCAGAAATTTCTCCTTGGGCAGTTGACAATTCCCCAGAACCTTGCCTTTTGTTCTACTACCATAGAACTGCAAAACCTTTCCCATTATCTACAGGTAATTTAACTCTGCCTGATACACACCAATCTATGATGCCAACCTGGATAACTGGGGGGATCCCACTCTAGATTACCAACGTCTCAGTAAAATTAAATGCCTTCTGGTGGCACCTACAGCCTTCCTCTCACCCTTAGAGAGAGCCTCACGTTCCTATGCGAGGTCTTTTGGTTCACAGGTGGAACAAAAACCTGAATTGCCTTTCTGCTGCCCAAAAAGAACAGTTATCTTTTATTTTATATGTATATTCTTTATTATTATACTAATGGTAATGCTTTTGAAATTATTAATTTAAAGAAAATATGTTTTAGTTGAACTGTTTAACTAGAACAGTGGAAGGCAATCCTAAACTAATGTGTTTTTAGTCTTGATTTAAAGGAACTCAGGCTTTCCGCACTCTTACAGTGGCGGCGTGGTTCAGCACTTGTTGGCTGTGTCGGATGAAGGCGAATAATCAGTTTATTCAGTTAAACTTCCGCATAGGATCCATTAAACAAAGAGAAATGAAAAACATTTAGCCCTCGCCAATCTTTTTTTCCAAAATAAACTCTGCAAAACACCATGAAAGCCGATTTGAAACTGTGGATGAACCCTCAGTCTTTATAGATCCACATCTTGACTATAACTCAGGCTAATCTGGACTGAACCAGTTGAAGCAGGTTTGTTCCATGAAGGTTTTAGTGAGCAGTGAGCTAGGAGGAAATGGGATTTTAGCACAGTGCCAAAAGTGCAAAAATACATTTTTTCCTCTCATAAAAGTGAATCTGGCCCAACAAATATGCTGATTTCTATTATTGGAGACCTTCTGCATGAGGCAAAGCCTTTGCTCCTCAGATTTAGTCGTTGTCATATTGAAATTTACCACTAATTTCACCAAACTGGATAGAAAATAAGAATAAGAGCAGCTTATGTAACGCATGCCGATTACAACATCACCCGAAATGGTCGCACAATTACCTCTGACCCCTCCTTGGAAAGGTCTGAGCCTCTAGTTTAAAGATAAACTTTATCTTTATGCTAAATTAAAAGTATTGATGTAATCCCTTTCCATCCTTCTATGTGTAACTTTACTTAATCACTATGACTGTTTTTACTTTTATTCAGTTATTTATTATTATTATTGTTCAATCCCCTGGCGATTGTTCACTGGAAATTGTTCTTATTTCTTTTGTGCTATAAAGAATTTTCTAATAAAGTTTATAAAAAAAAAAAAAACTAAACAAAAAAACAGCTGGGCTTCCGTCCTCGCGCATGCGCAGTGCATCGGTCGGAGTCTGCGGAGCAGCTGAGGAGCAGATCCGGAGGTAAACCTGCTTCCTCTCCCCAGGCTGGTTCATAATGCTCCTCCTCAGCGGGGAGGAGGCCTCCTGCTGCGGCTGCAGCTCCCAGTCTCACCTGGAGCGGTTCAGGTGATCCAGCTGCTGCAGCTCAGCTCATGCTAACTGTTAGCTGTTAGCTCACATATTCAGTCAATGTTGCCTCAGGCCGCGCTCTATAACTTCCAGCGTTTGGTGTTAAATGTCCTTAAAGTTCATCAGCGCGTGTCTTTGCTCAGCTCTCAGCCTTTAGCCATGTGGCCGCGCGCTGCAGTTTAACGCTAACAACCACAGATAGCATTAGCCTTTAGCCGCTGTCAGATATCTGATGATGTGGGAGGCGGGTCTTGTTGTTTACAGACAGCTGTTTGGGCCAATCAGCGCCCCGGGCTGGGAGGCGTGTCTCTGATTCTTTAAACTTTTTATTCATTATCGGCCCGTTTGATCCTGAACCATCTGAACTGAAAGTGACTTAATGAACTCCTGTTAAGCTTCAAAGCAGTCTGGGCTTCAGACTGGGCGGAGTTTGACACCTGTCAATCAGAAAACTGAAAACAGCGCCCTCTGCTGGGCAGCCTGGAGAACAGCAAACACTAGAGATGGGCTCTGTTCGAAAACCTGGGCTGCATCCTCCAAGGAGGCGGCCTACCTGGACTGGATCCTTCGAAGTCCGTGAAAATAAGGAGACTGGAAGAGTTTAAGCTGTGAATTCAAACAGGTCCAACCTTCTGAGGCTTTTACCGCCGCACGCGCTGTCGCTTAGCAACCGTTACAGCTGACACACAAAGCAGGAGAAGAATAAATACTGAACTTTTCAAAACAGTTTCCTTTTAATTTTAATCTTTTTTAACCATAAAGTGAACAAAGAATCCAGAGTGGAATAAAGGTTCAAAGCACCAGGAGCAGGAACTAATAAAAGCAAAGTAGTGATAGAAACCTTAGTTAGTTAACTAATCACTAACACTGGTAACTGCTCAACAGACAGTATCACTATTTAACACAATGTTACAACTATAACCAGCAACCTGCTCAGGTTTTGATTATTACATTGTTTAATCTAACCAAACTAGTTTTAACCAACTAGATTGGTTATTTTTCCAACCAATCTATTTTTAGAATCTATCCAACTGACAGCAGCTCTCCTCCAAACTCCCACATCATGACTGAAAACTGAAGCTGAACGACTTCCCATGGTGACGTGGTATGGCGGGGAGGAGAGGCTTCAGACGTCAACATTTAAAGTTTTCTATCTAAGGAAACCAGCTGCTCACACTAAGCATGCTTGTAGCGACAGTGGAGAGGAAAAGCTCCCT
>JAGKQL010001592.1:21764-51152 GCA_018398635.1 Cyprinodon brontotheroides
GCTTTATCAGAAAGGAAAGTTTTAAGCCTAGCCTTAAAAGTAGACAGTTACATATGTATATATTTTTAATTTTAGTGTGGAAAGTTGTATTGTTTTTCTTTGTTGTATTTTATTTCTTTAGATGATGAATGTGTGCAATATGTTGTTTGTATTCCTGCGTGTAACAAAGATCATTTCCAGCTGGAATCTTTACCGTCGTTCTGATTCTGAGCTTTAACAGCTGCTCTGTGTCATTTTCTGGCAGATGAAAACTCCACCAGACAGATCTGGAATCACCTTTGAAATCGGGGCTCAGCTAGAGGCTCGTGATCGGCAGAAGAACTGGTCTGTTCTACTCTCACACACGTTCACCATTACACACCAAATGGTTTGACTTCACATCCTGTATTTAGAACCACTTCCTGGAAAGCCTCCTCTGGTATTCATGGAAGCTGCAGAAACAGGAAGTGGGACAGGAAAGGAAAGCTGTTAGTGGTCAGATAGAAGTGGGAACCGTCTGACCTCTGCTTGGTTTCCCATCAGGTATGCTGCCACCATCGAGAAGATCGACTACGATAAAGAGCGAGTTCTGGTCCACTACCGCCAGTGGAGCCGCCGGCACAACGAGTGGTTTCACTGGAGCTCGCCGTATCTCCGGCCTCTGGAGCGGGTCAGCCTGAGGAGGCAGGGCCTGGGCTCCCAGCAGCAGACTCAGCCGGTACCGCCGCTGTTTCTACTTCAGCTGTTTCCTTAGAACATCCCCTCAGTGATGTACAGAACATCAGAAGGTTTTCTCAGCATCTTCTCCTCCTTTCTCTCTGTTCCAGCCTTTGTCGAAATTAAATTAATGGTATTCTAAATTCTTCACATAAAACCTTAATATGATTTCTTTTTTTTTTTTACTACAGCAAATTCATTCCAGACAGAAAACTAAGAAGTTCAATTTCCATTAGTTTTCACTGTCTATACCATGATGCTCCAAGCTGAGCTTAGGTTCCTCCTGTTTCCAGCTGGTTTGACCCAATCAGGAAAGTCTCACCATCTACAGAAGGTCCAGCACTGTAGGAAGTTAGAGGAACTGTCTGCAGAAAGGATCCAGAAACCTTTCTGCTGCTATTGAAGGTCCTCAAGAAACAAGTTCTCTGGAACAAACCAGGATCTGCTCCTCTCCATGGCCTACCATCCCTACTGTAAAGCACGGTAGTGGCAGCCTCAAGCTTTGGGATGTTTATCAGCAACAGGAACTGGCAGATTGGTGAGGGAGAGATGGATGAACCAATAAATGGAGGCCTGATGGAGATTAGATGTTCCCGAAAAAAGAACTGACAGCTGATGGAGACCTGACCTGGAGGCATGGGGTCCAAGAAGACTGGAGGCATGGGGTCCAAGAAGGCTGGAGGCATGGGGTCCAAGAAGGCTGGAGGCATGGGGTCCAAGAAGGCTGGAGGCATGGGGTCCAAGACGGCTGGAGGCATGGGGTCCAAGACGGCTGGAGGCATGGGGTCCAAGAAAGATTGAGGCATGGGGTCCAAGAAGGCTGGAGGCATGGGGTCCAAGAAGGCTGGAGGCATGGGGTCCAAGACGGCTGGAGGCATGGGGTCCAAGACGACTGGAGGCATGGGGTCCAAGACGGCTGGAGGCATGGGGTCCAAGAAGGCTGGAGGCATGGGGTCCAAGAAGACTGGGTTTGCAGCCAAAGGAGGGTCAGCAAAGTATGAGGGGCGTGAAAACTTCTGGAAATGGATTCTCATTTTGCTCTTTTGTAGAATCAGCTAAAGAAGTTTGATGCGGAACAAGATAAATTTAGGAACATTTGGAGGAAGGCTGGAATAGAATTACATGATGGAGGAGGTTCATGCTGTGGGCCTTCATCTGATGGGTTCACTGTAGAAGGTTCTAGCTCGGTCTGTTTGAGCTTATTATGAAAGTTTGGACTTTATTCTGTAAATTAGAATTAGTTTACGGAATAACATCTGATTTAGATTCGTTTATTTGTTTTAATTATTGACTAAAATTTATGTTTTTTGTTTTATCTTTATTGTGGGGGGGGGTTTATGTGTTATCTTGGGGGAAACAATCCTGTTTACCATTTTGCACGTGTTGAAAAAACACATTTTATTTATTCAGGTTTTTGAATCAAAGTATGAAATCTGATTGAAAAATGCTAAAAATAAGTGGATTAGTTCTTGAATTGGAGGTAAAAATATTCATTCCATTGGTCAATCATCTTATTTAGATACTCAGATTAAAGGGAAACTCTCTTCATTGAAGAGAGTTTTTACTTTAGATCATTTTTGCAGTGTAGAACTAATAAATAATCAGATCAAATAATTTTTCTGAAGTCATTGAATCTCAGAAACCTGGTAATGAAATGAGGAGCAGATGATCGGTGACCTGATCTCCAGTCGTTCCGCAGACGGAACCTTTGAAGGTTCCCGTTCTGATGTCTCCTGTTTCCGTCTCAGATGTTTGCTTCAGGAACCAAAGTTCTGGCCTGTTGGACCGACTGCCGTTTCTACCCAGCAAAAATCCTCAAAGTCAACAAAGACGGTGAGACTTTCAGGGTCGGACTGGTTTCAGTCCATGAAGACCATGAAGTGAATCAGAATCTGCTCCGTTTCAGAGTCCTGCACGGTGCGGTTCTACGACGGCGTGGTCCAGACGGTGAAGCCCACCAAGATCAAACCCTTCCAGCAGGTCAGAGCAGCAGCTTCATCAGGTCCATCTAAGCTCTCCTGCTTCTTCTCTGAAGGTCCTGTTTCTGTTCAGAGGTCCAGATCAGAGAAGAGCGCCGTTGGGAGCGAGGGATGCGAGGAAGGAGAGAGTGAGGAGGAGGAGGAGCAGAACCCTAAAGCAGAGGGAGACCCGGAGGAGGAGGAGGAGCAGAGGAAGAAGAATGTAGAAGAAGAAGCAGCATCAGAGGAGAAGGAGGGAGTGGAGGAGGAGGAGGAGGAGGGAGGGAGGAGAGCAGAATCCTCATCCATCCATCCAACAGCGAAGAAGAAAGCAGAAAGCAGTAATGATGACCTTTGACCTCTGATGTCTGCTCCTTCCCTTTGTTTCCTGCTAGAAGGTCAATCCTGTTTGGTTTCTCTGGTTCTGCTCAGACAGGAGTGATGGAGTCCAGCAACAGCCAATCGCAGCAGACCCCGCCCCGGCAGCTGTTCCTAACCCCGCCCACATCGACAAAGGTAAACCAGCAGGTGGCTTTGCACCCCCGCACACGCTCACTATCAGGGTCGGTCCAAAGATTTCCATCAGAGGAACCAGTTAGAAGCTGGACTTCTGAGCGGGTCGCTGCACAGCCTGCTGACTTTAAGATGATGTCACCCGATTAATCTGACCAATCACTGAATGGATCAGTTAGTTGATGCTCTGATGGTCCTTCATTTTCTCCACTATTATATGACCTATAGATTACAATATAATCTGGTAAAGCTGTTTAAAAAATCTCTCAATGTCGCTAAAAAGTTCTTATTCTTTTATGGAAGGTTTTTCCAGATCTGCTGATGTGCACAGGGATTACACTAATCCAGCTCCAGGCTGGATTTCTGGCTCGTAGTGATTTCCTGCGGGTAAATGAAATTACTCGAAAATAAATTGACGGTAAATAAGTTAAAAAAAAAAAAAAAAAAGACTAAATCCCCGATGCGTTTGTCAGCCAATGGTAGTGCCGCTACCCGATCCGTCCTGTAAGCGCGATCCGTTCTGCGGATCCAGATATACATCGGGTCGTTTTTATTGGAACAGAATATCCCAGTAAACCTGTTTTCCTTTAAACGCAGCTCTCCCTGCTTCTGTTTAAAAAGATTTATCAACCTCTTTACTGATATAATGATGCTAGAAACAAAGTTTAGATCTGTAGAAGCTCTGCAGTCAGATTCTGTGTTCAATAAGAAAACATTTGAACCTGGAACTGGGAGTCATGGTCCTTTAAGTAGTAGCAGTCGAACAAGCTTCTTGCATTATAATACATTAACTTTTATAAACTTGCCAATCTGTTGCATTTAGCTGAACAAACTGTGTGTCTAACTTAACAGATTTTTTCGTGTGTCCGCTCTTTAAGTTTTTTAACTATCCCTTCTCCTAATTTTCCCTTAAACATAATCCCAGTAGCTCCTGTCTGATGCTGCTTTGTGCCTCCTCCACGGAGCTTGCACGCAGAAAGTGGAATGTAACGGCAGATCAGATGTCTCAAAGTGACAGATCCGATGATAAAACACCTAGAGCGGCATGGGAGCAGAGCAAGAGAGAAAAAATAAACACGGACTGAAAACGCCTGAACACCAAGTAGCTGCACCCAACCTCTGCTACCTGTGGCCAGCAGTAAATGAGCGGAAAGGGAAAAACAGCTGAGATTATTGATGGAGCCTGGCCAAACCAGTCCAGAGTTGGTGGGGACATGTCCACACCAGTCCTTCACAAAGTTACGCTCTGTGGGGCCCATCATCTGATTCCTGCATGTGGTTCTGTGAGCAGGCTCTGAAGGGTTAACGTTGTCCCTCTCCCCTCCCTCAGATGTCCTGGATGGAGCCGCCAGGCTCACCTTCCCACCAGACATAAGTTCAGCAGAGAGCCACGCGAAGCACTCCACTGTCCTCGGGGTCAGAGGTCAGCCGGGTTGGCTGTAACCCCGCGCTTCCCCCTCAGTCTACAGGGTGATAAAGAACCAGCCTCCTCCCATCCCTCCAGCTGACCACAACCCTTCGCGTCCGCCTCTGGCTGTTCCAAGTCCTTCAGGAAGGCCAGCCTGCTTCACTACCACATCAAATACTACCACTCTGACCAGCAGCTGGACGCGGGCGGCGAGCCGGAGACCTCCAGGTGAGTTCTGCTCCCGCGGCGGCCGCTCTGCAGCCTCCGCGGCTGCCTCTCACCTGCTGTGCTCGCCGCTGCAGGAGGAAGAGGTCGTCTTCTGAAGGAGGAGATTTCCCTTCCAGCAAGAAGGCAGAGATCCAGGCCGGCAGCTGTCACCATGACGACAGAGAGCTGGGCATCATGTCAACAGGTGGGTCACTCCCTTAGGAACGGACGTCTTCAGAACAGCAGGAGGTAAACGTCTCGCTTCTGTTTCCAGAGACGAAGAAGGATGAGAAGAAGGAGAAGCCAGGAGGACACGACCGGAAGGACAGGAAGCACTTTCTACGAGTCAAACTGAGAAAGAAGAAAAAGAAGAAGAAGAAGAAGAAAAGTCAGTCAGGTAATGTCTGATCTCCATCCTTTCATCCATCGGTATGTTTCCATATCTGAGGAAGCTTCATTTGGTTCTCGGATCATTTGGATCCGACCTCAGCTGCTCAGAAATACTCAGCTGGTTGTTCAGTGTACTGGGAGGAGCAGTCAGGTGTGACACCTCCTCCTGGAGATGCCAGGCAGCCTACTGGGGTCCCCTGAAGGAGAAACCCTCCTCTCTCTGCAAACCCAGGCCCTCTGGAGTCACTGAGCTGGTGACACCTGTTCCTCAGCAGATCTATTAATAATGTCCTAATTAAAGTCCAGACCCCAACCTGACTTCCATTCCAGCTCTGCAGCACCGTGTCCTTCACCGGCAGGTGGACCATGTTTGGCCTTTAGGTTGAGTTCTTTGTGTTTGCTCTGACCAATCAGGAGGATTCGGGGGCAGTAGTGACGACGAGATGTCAGACAGACCGCCCATCACCCTGAAGCTCGCACACTCGCACGGTAGCTGCACACCAGAACCATCATAACACCAGTGACTTTACAGGAACACAGAAACAGGAATGCTGTGGTTTTCTCTCCCCCCAGTGGACGATGGCAGCGATTGGTCAACCTTAACGGCTGAGAGTGGAGAGGAATCCTCCTGGCCTGTCACTATGGAGATGGACGATTGTGAGGTGGTGAGGTGCGTGTGTGAGGTGGACGAAGAGAACGACTTCATGATTCAGGTAATACTCAACACACACCTGTGTTTCACACACCTACTGAGGACCCTGCTCTGATTTGTATTTATTGTAAACTAACCATTGTAAACTACCTATACCTCACTAACCATCACCCTGTGATGGTTAGTGAGGTATAGGTTAGAGCAGGCACTGGTGCCTACCCTAATCGGCGCCTGCTCTGTCTGACATTAAAACTTTAATGACTGTAAACTGTGATGCGTGACCAAACAATGGAGGTTTGTAAGGAGGGCTGACTGACCTCAGGTCTGTTTCTGTGTGTCTGCAGTGCGAGTCGTGTCTCTGCTGGCAGCATGGAACCTGTATGGGTTTATATGAAGACAATGTCCCTCACAACTACATCTGCTACTACTGCAGGCAGACCTCAGGTAGGTGCTACAGCTGCAGAGGCCTCCTGGAAGCTTTAGGACAGAGGGCTTCAACAGGGGGTGTATAGAGGTACTG
The DNA here is from genome assembly GCA_018398635.1 of Cyprinodon brontotheroides. Lineage (NCBI taxonomy): Eukaryota > Metazoa > Chordata > Actinopteri > Cyprinodontiformes > Cyprinodontidae > Cyprinodon > Cyprinodon brontotheroides. Next base: position 28,109 of record JAGKQL010001592.1, read on the forward strand.
CATGGGATCGCAAAGTTTTGGTTGATTAGACTTTTTTTATATTCCTCCTGCAATTTTCCCACTAATTGAAATGTCTTCAAATCCACATGAACATGAATCCAACAGACTGTAGTAAACAGATAAATGGAGGCAGAAGATGTCTTTCAGTCATCAATGCTCACATTCAGAGACACACAGGAGCTCTTTCAAGCTGGACACCGTTTCATTCACAACACCTGTCCCATCAACCAGGAAGCAGAAATACTTTAATAATCCCAGGGAGGGATTACTTTAGTTACATTACTCCATCTGTAATAGAGTAACTATAGAACCAGTTTGATAGAACACTATTTCATACAATATTAATTAGTGGGTCCCGCTCCATCTCACCATCAGTTTGGGCTCCTTGGCCTGGAAAACCTCCTGATTTAGAAGGAAAGCAGCCAAAGTCTAAACAAAGACTCTTCCTCTGAAAAACCTTCTTCTTCTTCTGCTGTAGGTTGGCGGCGAGCGCAGCGGTTCCTCTCTGAGCCTGACCTGCTGATCTCAGGTCACATGTTCGGCCTGTCATGTGTGAAGGAGAACTATTCAGAGATCAACGCCTCCAAGATCTCCCATACCAGCCACCTGCTGGCGCAGACACACGCCCTCCATCAGGTCCTCAGTGGCCTGCAGCTAAAGATCAGCCTGCTACGGTGAGCAGAGAGCCTGGCGGCGCTGTTCCATTCCATTCTGCAGTGACGTCCACTCACTGCCTCTCCTTATGTCTGCCTCCCCCAGCTCCCCCTCACACCCCGACCTGCAGCTGTGGAGGTCACCATGGAGACAGGAAGAGGCGCTGAGGCTGACATCCAGCCAGAAAGATGAGCCTCCCATCTGCTACGTCAGTAGCGAGCACTGCTATCAGAAACCAGAGGCATCATGGGAAACGGCTGAGGAGGAGCTGATGGTGGGAGATGGCCAGCAGCAGGTAGCGTGCGCTTCCATCAGGATAGATGTGGTGATGGATCAGTGTGGCGCAGTGTAAACTCAGACCTGTGATCGTCTTATCAGAGAGCTGCGATTGGAGCGCCGGGAAAACTGAATTAATAGAATAGAAAATCCCTTTATTGTCCCACAATGGGAATATTCTGGTGTTTATAGCAGCAAAACGAAGTCGCACAAATATGGACCTTAGAATAATGTATCAGAATAACATGATAGTGAAGAATTAAGTAGGGATGCACGATATAATCGGCCCCCTATCGGTATCGGCCTTAAAACTGAATATCGGACATCGGCCACCCCACCGATATTTAACCTGATATTTGATCAGCTTCTGAGTTTCTAAAGCCTAAAAAAATAAAAAATACTACTTCTTCTTCTTCCTCAAAAACTTCTTTTTTACAGACTTAAAAACTTCTAAAGACGCAGGGAAAATATTATCCGATTAAAATATCCCAATATCTTCCTATGCTGATATATTGCCATTTAAAACACCATGGTATCAATCTCTTTTACTAATGAAATATTGCTATATGTCACGCAGGCGCCAAAACTCGTACCAAATGTTGCCATATATTTTTATATGTTGATATATTGACGCTGTATCACCTATTTTACTGAACAAAAATCTCATGCAAGAATTTGCAAAATATTTGTAGTGTAACAGAATCCATAATTTCACCAGATTCTGAAAGTAAAATATATAGATCGATGCAGCGTTAAAAAATCTATTTGATATCAGCATATGAAAATATATTTGAGTATTTATTTTTCAAAGTGTCGAAATGGATAACAAAACTGCTATTTTCAATGACTACTTATTTTTGTCCAGCTTTAACATCGGGTTGATATCGGGTTATCGGCTACATGAGTTTTTAAATATCGGCATATGGGATATCGGCCAAAAACCGTAATATCCTGCATCCCTAGTATTAAGGGATAAACAATAAAATACTGTAAAAAGTGTTTTAACAATATCAAACTGTAGAATTAATAACCACAATATGCAGCTATGGACATTTTTCCAGTAATTTGAAAAACAGCAGCATCATCAGAGATATGCAGAATGACAGCAGCAGGTTGTTTAACTGACTGAGGTAGAACTGCAGAATCAGCATCTTCCAGCTGCTGGGAGGGAAGGATCTGTGATGATGCTGCGGATCCGTTCTCTCTGCGGATCATGCAGCTCATCTGTGCTTCCAGATATACATGGTCGATCTTCCATTTACTTTGTTAAAAAATACCTAAATGGCGTTTCCTCCTCCCAGAAATAGTAAGCGTACAAAATATAATGTTTTAAGTTAATCATGTATTTCCTGGTGAAATTAAATGCCTTAAAATCTGTTTTTATCATCTGTTTTCCTGATCTGCACCAGAAATGGGATGTTACTTCCAGGTGCTAACTTTCTGCGGCTTTGGATTTAAAACATAAATCTAATCTTTTTGAGTTTTATGTTTTTCCTTTCATGTTAACATTATGGTTTACAGTGCGTAATCACCAAAGGAATAGTACACCCAAAACATGATTAGCCTTCATTTTCTACTCACCCCCATACTGAACAACACTCTGGAGTACTTTTGATATCTCCAAATGCATCTGGAAGTCTGGGAGGCTTCTTGCTGTCTGCTGACATTCAAATAATGGAGTCTATGGCCAGACAGAAAGGTCCATAAAAGTCCACAAAAGCGTGTCAATATTCCTCCATACTGCTCGTCCAATGTATTCCAAGTGTCCTGAGTGGGTAGCATCCAAATTTACCTGAAACAAAGTCTAGAATGTTTTTTAGAGCATAAACAGTAGTGTATAAAGTTTCCTGAAAGACGTTCGAGTCACGAGGAAACGCTGACAGACCAAACCAGATGAAAGTCGCGCATTCAGCGTCACCGTACTGCCGATAAAAGCGTGAGAAGAAGAAATGTGCTGTTTACCTGTGCAAAGAAAGAAACAACGAAAGAAAAATGTCTGAGGACTTCAGTGTTGAGGAAGAGCATGAGTTCTTTGCCGAGCTGAATGCGCTGGTTTGGTCTGCTGGCTTCCGTAGCGTCGTGAACTCGCTTTCAGGAAATCCTATACACTACTGTTTATGCTCTAAAAACATTCTAAATGACTTCGTTGAGTAGAAAATGAAGGCTAATCATGTTTTGGGTGTACTATTCCTTTAAGAAAGAAACAACTGAAATGCAGATAAACAGTTTAATCAGATTTACTGCTCTGATCGTGTCCCATGATGACGTCAGAGAAGCTGTTTTAACGCCGAAAATGTAAAAAGCAGAAAAATTGTCTCCCAGAAGTCATAAAACATTTTTTAAAGATGTGTATTAGCATTCTTTGGTGAGTTAAAGATAGAAATAACTCATTTTAGTACCATACTTACATTATTTATGGACACCCGGATGCATGAGCAGAACAGATGGTGCTTCCGGGCGGATCGGGTAGCGATAACGCTCCCTGGTGCATTTAAGGTGCAGCAGTCTGTCACTGAAGGAGCTGTCCAGTTCAGCACCAGCTTCATGCTTCATTTAGTGAGGATCCGTCTGTTTCCCACCTCCTGCACTGAGTCCAGACGGCATCATATCACAATAATCATCATTTAATAAGTGAAAACATTTCGCCGTGTTTCTGTTTCTCTGTTAGCCTGAAGATGTGAGGAGAGCGGCGTCTCTGAGCGCTGTGGACGCCGTCACTGGGACCCACAGTCACAGCCTCCTCAGCAGGGCACCAGAGAACCAGGCTGAGGGCCCGACCCGCAGCCAGATGTCAGCGGCTCAGTGCCGGCTGAACCTGCTGGAGCACGTGGAGTCGCTCCATCATCAGATCAGCTCCAGGATGGACCTGATCGAGCGAGAGCTGGACGGTAAGAGCAGGACAGCTGGGGGGCTTCGTTTCCTCCCCGATGAGAAAAGTGAGCAGAGCTGGTTTCTTCCTGCAGTTCTGGAGTCATGGCTCGACCACTCAGGAGAGCTGGAGCCACCGGACCCTCTGTCCCGCCTCCCGCAGCTTAAGCAGCGAATCAGGCGGCTGCTGAGCGACCTGTGCACGGTGAGACGCCTGGCGGTCTGCCGCTGATGATGAAGGAGAAAACACTCAGCTGTTCCTGCCGGGAAAACCTTCTCCTCTACAGAGACTGAACCAGGACCAGAACCGGGCCGGTCCATCGATACCAGGAGGACGGCTCCCTGCAGACATCCTTATATTAACGCACTAATATTCATCCAAACTGTAATTAGTTTTTAAACCTTTTTGTTTTTTAGCAGATGTTTCTAGAAACCAGCAGCAGTTTCATCCCCAGAACCAGAATTTAGAAAACCTGACGCCTGTGAGGATCCGGGTTCATTGCTGGTTTAAATGAACCAGTGGGGGGGCTGAAGGTCAGCAGGTCAGGCGGTTCTGCTGGGGGTTTCTACCGGGGCGTTCCTGGCTGACTGAGACTCAGATGGATCCAGTCAGAGCAGGAGAAGGTTCTGATGATCCGCTGCTGCTGCTGTTTCTATTTCCCACCTTCATCCGTATGAAGCCACAGGAGGTTCTGGTTCTGATCCAGTTCTGTAAATAGTAGATCAGAATGCTGCCTGTAGGTCCGCTACCTTCACCTGGTTCTGCTGATCCGTTCTCCAGAATTCCTCCGATGACATCATCGTTCAGGTTCTAGGATCATCAGAACACATCAGGTCTTCCACCTCTGGCTCAGATCCAGTCCTCTTCCTTTGGACCCTCAATGGATCCGGTTCTGGTACCTGCTGGACCGTTTCAGAAGCTGGTGCTGACCGGGCTGGACCCTGAAGGTCTGAGGGTTCTGGTCTGGATGGAGCTCCTCTGACCCTCAGGCTGACCTGTAGCTCTGCACCACATGCAGCTGCTGGTCCGGTTCAGACCGGTTGAGACGTCGGTTCTGAAGGTGAGAAAATGGATGGACTTCATTTCTGACTGAACCAGAGAAGAAGACAGCCGCTTCCAACAGCAGCAGCTCAGATCTACAGATGTTCATCTGATGTTTTTAGACCCGTAGATTTATTTTGGTAGACGATTGATTCCAAGCTGGACTGTTTTTGAGGGAGGAAATAAACGTATTCAACACTTTGGACCATTTGTTCTGGTCTGTTCTGGTCAAACCAAAGCCGGTTCCTCTGTTGGTCCTTCAGACCAGCAGAACCTGCTCATACTGCCACCCTGGTCTTAGTTTATTTCTATAGCTCAATTCACATCATGTCATCTCAGGTCACTTTTCAGTTCACCAGATCATCCAGTCAGATTGATTCAAAGTTTTCTCTATCTAAGGAAAACCAGCTGATTGCATCGACTCATAGTGACTCTTCAGCAATCCCTCACTAAGCATGCTTGCATGCTTGTGCGGAGAGGAAAAAGCTTCCCCTTCGAACGAGGGAAGAAACCTCCACGCTTGGAACCAGGCTCAGTGAGTGCGACCATCTGCTGAGGCCCACTGGGGTTCAAGGGAGACAGAAGCAGACATAGAAAAAGAAGCATAGATACAAAGGCAACCAGCTCACATTGAAGTGCTCTGCCCAGACAGGACACACTTCTGCTCAGAGGTTTCTTACCAATGGGGAGTATTTTCCTCTCCACTATTTGCTACAAGCATGCTTAGTGTGAGGGATTGCTGAAGAGGTCAATGAGTCGTACGCAATCAGCTGGTTTTCCTTAGATAGAAAACTTTGAATCAATCCTGACGCTAATGGGATGATCTGGTGAACTGGAAAGTGACCTGAGATGACATGATGTGAATTGGAGCTATAGAAAATAAACTGAATAGAATATAAATATCTCAAAGTCTAAAATTATAATCATGGTTTATGGCCCAGCACCTCGATTGTCCTCCATGTTGGAGGGATTTTATTTTTCTCCCAGATAGCGTCTCATCTTCTGTCTCAGATCAGGCAGAAAGAAGTTCAGGTCATTTTTTGATCATTTTGCTGCAGAACCAGATTTTTCTAGCTGCTGTGAGTCCTTTGATCTTTGGTGTTTCTTATATTTTAACTTTGTGCAGCTGCGGTGCTTCATTTGTCACCTCAGACATTTCTGCAGTTTTTGCTTATTTTTGTTCCAATGAAATGTTGTAGGTCATGAATCAAAGACCAAACGATGAGATAAATCCTACCGACCCGTCAGTCAGGTGATCATTTCCTCTGACCTCCGTATTTCTGGTGCAGTTTGCCGCTGCGTCGGATGACAGCAGATGGTCCCGCTGAGCCACCATCCGGACTCACAGATTCAACCGGCCGCTCACAAAAACACATTTAACTCTCTTCAACTGTCACTTATTAAACTAGGTTGATTTTATTATTATGACCTCAGTTTTTAGATTATGAAACAATGTTTATTATCAACTGATTTTCATTTTTTTTTTATTCATTTTTGCTTCAGTATTTTGATTTTTGAAAAAATTAGAATATTTAATTATCTCTAAATCTTAAGCAAAAAAACAAAAGCTTTCCATATGCATTAAAGAAAATCATAAACTATTTAATTCCTCAGCAGCAAATCGAAGAGAAAATCTGATTTTCTGTATCAGTACATTATTGTAAATAATTTTAAATTCAAATGTTAAAAAAATGATGTAATTATAAAGTTCAATAAATGAAAATATTTCAGCAGAGCTCCAATGAATGCTGGATGGATTCAAATTTGAAAATATTTATTGGGAATCTGAGAGGAATTTTCCAGGAATCACAGAAACCAGAATCCTGAAGCAGGATTACTGGTTTATCCAGATAACTTCAGGTTTAAGCCTGACCTTCCGGTACCGCAGAACTGGTCACCATGGTAACCTTTCAGGATGGCTCACCCAGCAGCCAATCAGCTGCTAGGAAAGAATGACGGCCAACCAGCTCCACCAATCAGCAACCAGAGTCCACTTTGACATCCTGCCCAGTTTGATGCTGCTGCTAAAAGATTTCCTGATTAGTCAAACCGATGCTAAAGTATAATTTCCCATGATGCTCCACATTCCTCATTTTAGGGAAGAAAGGGATTCTGGGAAGAGATGATTCATTTTATGACTTTATTCTCGTAAAAGAAGGACAATAAATCTCTAATCCTCCATCAAACTGATGAGTTTTTATCTTCTGGAGAAACTGCGCTCAGGGCTCTGATTGGTCAGCTCACATCTTGGACCCGCCCCTTTATAGCTCTATGATCAGTTCAGGCTGGATTCATTTAGAGAGCCTGGTGACGCTGCTGTGGACTGGTTAAACTGGTTAAACTGGTTAGCCTCTGATCGGAGCCTCTCATCTCATCCGTTTAGTTTTTTTCTTCTTGTTTCCATCTCATTGGCCCCGCCCCCTGTGGTTAAGCCCCGCCCCCGGAGCGGAGAGAGAGAGAGAAGCCTCGCGACCAGAATCAGTCATCTCCGCTGGTTACCAGGGTTACCTGCTCCCAATCCGGACCGAACCGGTTACCGAGCCGTTCCAGGAGCGGACCGACCGACGGTAAGTCACCAGAACCAGCCGGTACCGCCGGTTCTGATGGAGCTCGCGGTGACGATGGTTCAGGGTTACAGGTGTATATGTGCGCGCGCGGGGGAGGAGATGTCTCCCATGGTAACGGCTGGTTGCTAGGCTCCCTGACTGTGGAGGTGACGTCATTATTGGATCTTGGCTGATTGAGGGCGGACAGCTGGACGGAACCGAACCTCAGAACTGGATCTCCGAGTCATTCAATCATTAATCAAAGATATGTCTTCTATTCTCTACCTAAAACATGTCCAAAGCTGGTTCTGGTTCTGGTTCTGGTCCAGCAGTCTGCTGGGTTCAGCCTCCATTAACCAGAGGACTGTGATATTCTGCCTCTGAGCGCCTGAATAATCGATCTATAATCGATCATCATTCCCTGTTTCTACTGGGATCCACCTTGATGTTAGGCTCCTCCCCCTTTCTTCCTGGACAGACAGGTGAGTCCAGAAGTTTGACCTTATCAGGGGCGGATCCAGGATTTTCAAAGGGAGGGGGGGGGCTAAAGGTCATCGTCATGACAACATGAAGCGAAATCAAAGGCTGCCTTCAAAGTTACGGGCTGCTTCCTCCAGGGACCCGGCCTACCTGGACCTCCAAGGTCCATGAAAACTGGACCAGTTCAAACAGGTCCAGCCTTCCGCTCTGTCGCTAACCGTGCTGTTGACAGTGTTGAAAGCGTCTTGGCTTCCCCGGGTCTGTGGATTCACGTGCAGGTCACTTAGATGGAATGAAATTTACAATTAAGGTTCGATTCGCCTTGCAAAGGGATCAGCAGGAGCAGCAGGATCAGCAGGAGCTGCAGGAGCAGCAGGAGCTATCAGCTGCTCCTGCAGCAGCAGCTCTGACCTCCTCTCCAACACGGGCTCTTTTTATTATCTTGTCACACAGACGCTCCCACAAGGAGTTACAGAGTGATCGTCCTCCCTGCATTCCTGTCCATTTCCCGTTAATCAGCATTTTCTCAGCCTCCCATCTCACCTGTTGGTTTTACACCTGTCCTGTTATTCTGCCCCGATACGACAACAACACGTTTGGCTGCAACTTTAAATTAGCTCTTTACTTCTTTCAGCTTAAACATGTTTATGCATCTTCAACACACAAAGCAGGAAAAGAATGAATACGGAACTTTTCAAAATGATTTCTTTTGATTTATTTATGTTTTTCTTTGTAAAATGAACAAAGACTGTTTTTTAATTCATTAGAAATATGGACTCGTGTTCCCGCCAAGTCTGTTCTAGAGAAGAACTCAGGAAAGTCTGGACTCTGGGAGGACGGGAGAACTCTGGGTCAATCAGCAGCGTACTGATGACATCAGCACATTCAAAGCTAGTCTGGAGCTGCATTTCACCTCCTGTTATTAATAATCTCTAGATTATAATAAATTATGACTTTTTTCATTTAGTGGAGGAATAATAATGAACACAGATAAAACAATCAAACTTCCATCAGAGCCAGCGGTCCTTCACACACGGCTATACAGAGAGAGGGCTGCTGCAGACGGGCTAACGTTAGCCCTGGCTGCTGCAGACGGGCTAATGTTAGCCCTGGCTGCTGCAGACGAGCTAACGTTAGCCCTGGCTGCTGCAGACGGGCTAACGTTAGCCCTGGCTGCTGCAGACGAGCTAACGTTAGCCCTGGCCGCTGCAGACGGGCTAACGTTAGCCCTGGCCGCTGCAGACGGGCTAACGTTAGCCCTGGCCGCTGCAGACGGGCTAACGTTAGCCCGTCTGCAGCTGCCAGGCTAACGTTGACAGAAAATTCCCAAAGGGGAACACAGGTTAAAAAAGGTTATAAACGTGACAGAAAAAAGCTTTATTGACTCTTTTAATAAAACCCCAACTATTCATTTAAAGTTTTTTTTTTTTATTAATTTTCATTTTATTCAATGAACCTCGATGGAATTAGCATGATTACATAATTTATAACAGAAAAAGCATTTTCTGGGTTCGAACGGCATGCACTGGGTTAAAAAGTAGTTTGTAGATAAAATGTTCCTTAAATATTAATCAAACACGATATTATTTATTTCCAGAAACGATATTTATTGATAAAAATGAAATGAAAAATCCTGAAGGACTGGGAGCAGTTGGGTGCGGTTCAGGCCTCCAGCTGCTTCCTCTGGACCAAACCTGTTTTTAAAGCAGAGATCTTCAGCTCCACGTTAGGAAGCAGCTGCTCTGCAACCAGAGGAGGAGAAATGGACCGAAACCCGATGGCCGTCAGCTCTCCATGTGAGCAGACCTGCTAGCAGCTGCTCCAGCGTATCGGTTCACATAGATCCTACAGAATAGAATAGAACTTCATTGATCTCACAATGGAGACATCGGCTCTTATAAACAAACAGGCGGAGCAGGAAGGAGGTGCATGAAGTAGACAGAGCATCCAGATACAGGGCGGTGGGAGGCGTCGTCCAAGATGGACGGCGATCTTCACGGCGCCCCATGACCAGCAGCAGCTTCCTGTGATGCTTCCTCCTCTGTCTCTGCTCAGGGCGTCTTTATCTGCTGCTGAAACCTTCCCATCATGGAGGAACTTCATGACGTGCAGCTGACGGAGATCAAACCTCTGCTCACAGGACAGGTGAGGGGGCGGGGCTTTGGGAGGGGGGACACGTACGTACCCAGGCTCAAACTGTCTGCACTGTCATACAGAAGCTGCATTACTCTGGTGAGAAGAAAGGAGTATCCTGTGATCAGCTTCTAATGAACCCTTGCTAAGTTAGTGAAGCGCAGGACACCCAGAAAGACTCTGACTAGAACGTTCCTCACGTCATCCGTGACCAAAACCACAGGATGTTAGTTACCTGTGACAGTAAATACCTGAAGGGCACAGCAGTAATCCAATGTTAGCAGCCCTTAAATGATGCATGCAGCATCTATAGACCTTCCTTCATGCTCATCTCCCAGACGGTCAGCATATGGTGACATTTTTCTATTTCTTCTAACTGTAAAATCTTGCAACAAAACTAATTAATAAACTAAAATGCTTTCTTTGAACCAAACTCTGATGTTCTCTTATATTTGTGAATTTATGTTTGAATATTTTTGCAGAAATAGGTTCGGTGAATGTTGGGTTTAGATCTAAAGGCTAGCGTTTCTTCAATTAGCGTTTTGGGGCTGACGCGTCTGTGGTGAAAAATGTTTTCTTTAGATTTATGGCCTAAGAATCAATAGACTTTGGTTCCAAACTGGGCCGAATTTCATAGAAATCCAGGCGGTTTGAACATTTTGGGCTGGAAGCATGAGTCAGTGACATCAGGCAGCCCTGCTGCTGATCTGCGGTGGCATTAATTCAGTTGCATAGCGTGACCCACTGCGGCGTCGCTAATAACCAAAACCACAGAGGTCTAGGTAATGGTTGTCTATTGATGCTTGAAGATGGATCGGTAAATCCACAATGTGATTACATTATTGTGTTTCGCGAGGGGGACCATAAGTGGGCGGTGTAGATGGAAAATAAGGGCCTAAAATGGTTTCCCAGTCTGAGCTGCACCCAAAACATCTGCTTTTTTCTCTCTTCTCCATCAAATCTGTTTCTGCTCTCAGATTGATTTCTTCTTACACAGATATTTTCCCTCTCTGCGCCTCCTGCTCTTGGCACACACAAACCTCCCTCTGATCTCACAACAAGAGCTTTAAGCTGAACCATCAACAAACATCAACTTTGGCTGGTTTTCCCCAAGCGCTCATCCAGACAGTCAGGCTGGGGTGTTTCAAACTTCATCCAAAGTCTAGCAGTCGATTTCTGTCCTCTGCTGCTAACATTACCTTAATAGATCCACTTTCCTTTATAAAGGCCATTTTATTCCCATATTTATTTACTTTACTGGTTTTAGTCATAATTTTAGTATTTTTATTTAGGTTGTTTTATTTATTCGGCTCTCAATTATCAACCCAAATTCCAGATGGAAAAATAAGCATCTATATATGGATCCTTATTAGTTTAGCTTTTGCTGTTTTCTCTCGTTTTATCTTGCTTTCCACCCTTTTCTTCATCAGAACAAATAAAATATGTTCTGTTGAAGAAAAACTTCAAAGGATTTCAGTCAATTTAACCTCAGATATATCTGAGCTATAGATCCATGGAGAATAGATCATTTTAAAGCCTCCACCATTCATCTTAATGTAGGAATTAAATCCTGTTATTTATATCCTCTATCACTGTAATCATTATTATTAATGTTATCATTATTAAATAATATTATTATTATTATTTCCAATAGAGTCATTTGAACACACCGTATAATTATTAACCAATAATTATGTTGATAAATTAGCATATTTCAGATCAGCTTAAGATAGATTTACTTCTTAAAGAATTGTAAATAATTTAAAAGCAAATTCAATCAGCCTAATTTATTTTTATACAAGTTATTTCCTCTACACACATATAGATTTATTTACCCTTAAAGTTTGATCTAAATCTTAAAGAATTAAGGTTAATAAATTAAACTTTAGCATTTAAATAATGACACAGGTCCTTGATTATTTGAAGAAATGTTCAATTATTGTTAAACAAGCAAAATCTGTTGATTTGATTTATTTATTTTAATCTGTCTCATTAAACTTTATTTGTTGTGATATTTTAACCTTTTATCAATCCCCTTTATTCCCAATATAAACAGCTGCATTAAGTTTAACACATTTAACTCCTGCTTTGTTTTGAAAACAGGTTAGAGGGAAGAATGAGCCACAGAAACTAGAAGCTGTCCTTATTTTACAGTTTAACCTTAATTATTCACTCATTTCTATTTTCCAAAGTAAGGGTTCAGGTTAGGCAGATCGCATCAGAGCGTCGGGTCACACAGTGTCAGAACATTTCGTGAGCTGCTAACTCAAACTGTACGATGAAACTTAAAAGTTCTCATCTAAAAAGCATGTGGGACTCGGCTCCGCAGTGAGTTGGCGCTAAAGAAGAAGAATCCTTGTTGCCCACAGAGTGATTTACCCACGACCACCTTAAGATGGCCGACTGGATTTTAACAGGGTTCCCAGGGTCCTTAAAGTCTTAAAAGGCATTGAATTTTTCAAAATAAAACTAAATCTTAATTGATATTAAATGTCTTAAATCAGTCTTTCATAGGTCTTAATTTTAAAACATCATAAATAGGATTATTTTTTTACGATTTATTTTTGTAATCTAAATAAAACGTTAAAATGCACTTTTTTATTTTTATTTTTTTATATCATTATTGGTTCCGTCCCGATAGCGGAACCAATAAAAGCGCCGCTTGTTGCAGCCGGGACATTTGGGAGATGCGCCATTAACTTTTTGTCTGGAAAATCTGATCAAGTGTAAATGTAACCAAAATAGTCTCCAGCCAAGAGTTTCCTCCATGGCTAAAACCAGGGAACAATCATGAGGCTCAGTGGATTTATGCTAGAAGTCATTCAAGCTCAGAACGATGATGGGAATTAAGGCAGTGGAGTGCTGTCTGCGGCCAAGCACGAAACAAAAAGCGTCAAAATGGAGTTAGAGAGAAACAGCCGGTATTTCTCAGTTTAGTTCCACCCTTGTCTCTGCAACGCCTCCACTTATCACCAAATCAAACATACTAAGAAAACCATACAAAGAAAAATAGCTGCTAAAAAGACTTAGCACTGGTTATGTTGGGGCTTTAAAACTGATTAGTTTTGTTCCCTGCTAAAACAAAGTTTGTGAATTCAGTTAAATAATTGTTCAAATATATCTGTCATTTGTGTGTTTTTAGCTTTCTTCCTGTATGGGAAGCTTTTCAACATTTGAAACATTAGTGCAGTGGTTTATGTTAAAATAAACCTTTGGGTTAAGTTGTTGAAAGCAGGTTTTTCTTGTTTCTTGTGAATTTGGTCTTAAATTTTTATTTCAAGTGGCATTAAAAAGTCTTAAAAAGTCTTGAATTTAACTCGCCTTATGCTGTAGGAACTCTGTTTAAACATGTTTGATTTTCTCCCAACTTTACGATTCCTGATGGGGGGGCGGCCGTTAGAGGCTGATCGCCCGTCGTTACCCCATGTATGCTACACGACTGGAGAATCGGGCCGAAAAGGGCAAAAAAAATCCTCAAAGTCCGCCCGGCCTTAAGGGCTGGTTATCGTCCCGCAGCAGCGTACGCAGAGGGAGTCGCGAGATATTTTTTTGATTTGCCTAATATTGACGACACACCGCTCCCCTGCAGCCGCTCACTAAAGACTGGCGTGGCGCATTAGTTTGGCTTGTGGTCAAACCAACAGACCGCCGCTCAGAGCTACAAACTAAGCGTCCTGACGGTATACAGGATAGGAGTCCGAGGTGTGCCAGGCACTGTGGGCGGAACTACAGCCAGAGTTTCTGCAATTAGGGACCAAACAGGAAATAGTTTAGAAGCGGATGGAGAACTGACCAATCAGAGAGCCTCCTGTCTGCGCTCACCTACAATTTTGACAGGTGTAGCAGAGTCAATGTCTGTGGAAGGCGGGGGCATATCTCTCGTTAACTGCGCCCTGCGCCAGGCGGCCTGAGATTTCTGGTATAAGCCAGGTTCTAGTTCTCCCTGTGACTCTAATCCTCCCAGCTGCTCGTTTGTTGGTAGTTTGGTTCCCCTTGGCGGTTCCTCACTGGTTCTCCTTTTCTTGCAGAACGGAGGAAACCTGCAGGACTTTGACTGTCAGGTGAGTTCATCATCATCATCATCGTCAGTCCACTGTGCTGTGGTGATGTTGGGTCTTGTGAACAGAGGTCAATACATTCACCATGAATTCAGCAGAACTACTGAGATCCTTCCTTAATGATCCAAAGGGTTTAAAGTGAACAACTGTCCTGATGAAGGAGGAGGTGGTAAAACAGCATCATGGGAAGATGGTGAACAGAGGGAGAGGAGCAGCTCAGCTGAGGCCAGGCTTAGGGGCTCAGCTGTTCCTCCTCTCAGCCAATCAGGGAGCAGATTACTGCTGCTGATCCCATCATCTCCTCCTGCTCTCATTCCTCCTCATTCCTCCGACAAAGCGGCGCCGTTCTCAGGATGGGGGACTGTCTGGAGCTGCATCAGATCTCCTGCTCTCTAGGAGGTCAGGTGGTGAGTGAGCTGGTGGTTCACCTGCTGGCCGCCATGTTTCCTGCTCAACTTCATCCTCCGCTCCGCTCGCCGCCTTTTTGCTAAGCGTCTGTTTCCCTCCTGGGTCCAGGTTCTGGGTCCAGGTTCTGGGTCTGGATTTTGGATCTGGGTTTTGGGTCCAGATTCTATGTCCAGGTTTTGGGTTCAGGTCCAGGCCTTAGTTTCGGGTCCAGTCTTAAGATCCGGGTTTAGGTACAGGTTTTGGGTCTTTAAATCAGGTTTTGGGTCCAGGTTCTGGGCTCTGGTCTTTAAATCAGGTTTGGGTCCAGGTTCTGGGCTCTGGTCTTTAAATCAGGTTTGGGTCCAGTCTTTGGGTCCAGGTTCTGGGTTCTGGTCCCTCTCTGGTGACTCCAGCCTGATTCTTTCCTCATTAGATGTTTAATTTCCTTCTAGAATCAAACAGCTGAGATAATCTGAGTCCTTAAATCATCTCAGGGATCCGGACCAGCCGGACCCGTTAAAGGGAACTGCAGCGCCACCAAAGGACCAGAACCCTCAGAACCTGTTGGATCCCAGTAGCCCACAGGATCCCACCTCCAGATAGTTCTGGTGTTTATCAGATCCTGGTACCGCCAGGCTCAGGTCGGTCCAGGTTCTTACTCAGGCTGATGGTGTCCATCTGTCCAGGAACACGACGCGGAGACGGCCCGCCGGAGTTCTACTGCGCCACCATGAGGGGCGCCAACGGGGCAACCCGACCCACGATCCTCACCTACCACGGCGTGGGATTGAACCCGGAGTACGGGAACCCAGCGGGTCCAGAGACGCGGTTGAACAGTGAAGGCACGTCTGGGAACCTGGCCGGTCCAGAGATACGGTTGAACGATGTGTCAATGGAACCGGCGGCCGGGTGAAGAGATGCACGTTGGCGGGTCAGAGCTTACGGTTGATTGATCGTCTGAAATCCCGGCGGGTCCAGAGGGCACGTTGATTGATGCGTCTGGGAACCCGCCGGGTCCAGAGACACGTTGATTGATCGCGCGGGAACCGCCGGGTCAGAGACACGGTTGAATGACGCGCGTCACGGGAACCCGCCGGGTCCAGAGACGCGATTTGAACGGACATGTGTGCGGGAACCGGCGGGTCCAGAGACTGATTGAATGATGCGGGGAACCGCCGGGTCCAGAGACACGGTTGAGCGATATTATGCGGGAACCCGCCGGGTCCAGAGACACGGTTGAACGATATGCGAGGAACCGGCGGTGTCCAGAGACACGTTGATTGATTGATGTACGGGAACCCGCCGGGTCCAGAGACACGTTGATTGATGCGCATAGGAACCGGCGGGTCCAGAGACACGGTTGAATGATCGCGATACAGGAACCCGGCCGGGTCAGACACGGGTTGATTGATGTGTATAGAACCCGGCCGTCCAGAGACACGGTTGAACAGTGTGTACGGGGACGGCGGGTCCAGAGGGAGCCCTTCTGTGAGTCTCTCCTGTGACGTTTGTCTGTGTGCAGATAAGTCCTGCTTCAACAGCCTGTTTAACCATCTGAGGACATGCAGGAGGTGGCGCAGTTCTCTGTCCTCCGTGGGCGCCCGGGCAGCAGGAGAACGCCCCCACCTTCCCCAGGGTAACAAAGCGGGCGTCATGGCGACGGGATCCGTCGACCTCCGTCTTCAGTCTAATGAATCCATTAAACTTTCTTTCTTTTTCTAAACAAAGGTCATAGGTTAGCTAGGTGTAACAGGAAGCAGGTTCTGATTCAGCTGGTCGGGAACCAGAACCTCCAGCCAAGCTTGTGTCTTTCTGGAGAGAAAGCGGTTCTGCGTTGGTTCTGTCGGTGGTTTTGGTCCCCGCGGTGACGCAGCCTCCCTTCTGTGTTGTCATCAGGTACCAGTACCCTGGGCAGTCTGGAGCAGCTGGCGGAGATGCTTTCACGTCCTCGCCCAGCTGCAGTAAGCTTTCCCCCGGCCCTTCTGACCTTCAGGACAGGAAGCGGCCAAGGTTTGGGTTCACGCCGGCTCCGGGTTTGTGTCCTCAGGGGTGAAGAGCGGATCGCATCGGAGTCGGAGCCGGAGCCCACATTCTCCTAAATCCAGGCTGGCTGTAAGGAACACCCATCCAACACGCAGTGGTTTCAGAACCACAGCTCCCAGTTAACCCAGCTGTTGTTTCAGCTGAACGGTGCCTGGGCCTGGTGGAAGGCCTCGGGTTCTGATAGACATCGGCCCGCTGTGCCAAAGGCTGGGTGGACTGGGCCGCCTCTAAGGTAACGCCGAACCATCGGGTCAGAACAAGTCCAGGTGTCCATCTGAACCGGACCTCTTCTGTTTCATGCAGCTGAGCGGCTGGACCAGCAGCCTGGTGGACGTCATCATGGGACACCACTTCAGCTCCGTGAGAACCACGCTGACGGTTCTACAGAACCAGAACCAGGACTGCTGACTAACTGGACTCTGTGTGCCAACAGGACCAGCTGGCCGAGAACCAGGAGATCGTCCAGACCTACAGACTCCACATGTCGCAGGACGTTCCTCAGGAGAACCTGGCCATGTTCTACAGCAGCTATGAAAGGTGGGACGCAGCCTGAGACACCCGTCCCCCCCCGGCCCTCTGTCCCTGTCCAACTGTCTGTCCCACTGTGTGTTTGCTAGCCGATCGGAGCTGCAGATGGAGCGGCCCGTCCCCGGACTGGACCAGAACACCTCCAGCACTCTCAGGTAGCCCCGCCCTGAACACGCCTCAGAGGCCACATCCATTCTGATTGGCTGTCCTCTCTTCAGGTGTCCCACTCTGCTGGTGGTTGGGGACACGTCTCCAGCGGTGGACGCCGTGGTGAGTGTTTGTCTCCTTTGAGAACTTTATCCAGAACAGGAACCAACCAGAAGGAGAACCTCAGATCACTGGACCAACATTTAGAGGTGTTGGTCTGTTTGTCTGCAGGTGGAGTGCAACTCCAGGCTGAATCCCACCAGGACCACACTGCTGAAGGTACCGTCTCATCCCCCATATCATCATCATCATCATCATGATCCTGGTGCTTTAGATGGTTTTAGACGTCATGTCCTAAACAGAACAGCTGGTCTTCCGTCCTCCTGGACGTCCTCAAACATCTCAGCTGTCTGTGTCTTTGAAACGGCAGCGGCTTCCTGAAACCCATCAGATGTTCCTCAGATATACTGAAGCAAAGCAGCTTTGGTTCTGACCCATTGAGACCGGATCAGAACCAGTGTAAACAGCAGAAGAACCGATTCGCCACACATTTAACTTGACGGTGCTGTTCTGTGTTTCCCCTCTAGATGGCGGACTGCGGCGGACTTCCACAGGTGGTCCAGGTGGGTCTCAAAAGGAACCGCAACAGCTCAGGTTCTGGTTCTGGTTCTGGTTGGCTACAAAAACCATGTTTTGTTTTTCTCCTCAGCCTGGAAAGTTGGCCGAGGCCTTCAAGTACTTCGTCCAGGGGATGGGCTACAGTGAGTACCTGATGGCTCCCATCGGCCATAGCTCTGGAGTTTAGGACGACCTTTGACCTCATGGGTCAGGTCCAACATTGCTCTGTCTGTAGGTTTGAATAAACACGAACGAACCGGAGATCACAGCCGCCATTTTATCACCATGGCAACACATCCTACCTTGGTGATGAAACATCAACTGTTCCTTTTTTGACCTGAGAAGAAAAACAGAAGATTCAACGTCCCTCATGTTCTGGTTACTGTAAGAATCTAATTCTAGAACCTCTCCAGATGTTGAACCTCTGGTTCCTGTTCCACCAGAGGATCCAGATGTTGAACCTCTCCAGATGTTGAACCTCTGGCTCTCGTTCCACCAGAGGATCCAGATGTTGAACCTCTGGTTGCTTGTTTCTTCAGGCTCCCAGTCTTAGCAGCCTGATGAACCCGTTCTGGTTGGTTCTGGTTCCCCTCCGCTGGGTCCAATCGGACCCACATAAACCTGAAGGTTTTCCATCAACCAGAACCTTCGTTGGTTCTGACGGACTTCCTGTTTGACCCGGTAGTCCAGTAAAAGGTTCTTACCCGCTCCCTGTGTGTCTCCCTCTAGTGCCCACAGCCGGGATGACCCGTCTGGTTCGCTCCAGAACCCACTCGGCCTCCAGCGCGGGTTCCTCGGAGGGGCCCCGGGGCCGCAGCAGCGTCCTGGAGGGCGCCGACCCCCAGAACCCAGCGGTCCAAACCATAGAGATGACGGCGTAGAACCAGAGCCGGTCCAGGTTCTCCAACAGCCTCGGTTCTTCCTGCAGGATCTCAGAGTGGAGTAGAGCGGACCTGTGTGGTTCTGTTAGTTCCCCTCTGTGGGGCCCGGCCGTTACCGCGGTAACGCTTTCTATCTTCATGAGTTCAGGTGTTGTTCTGTGGTTCCGTTTCTCTTGGGTTAGATGTTCTTTTCCTTTGGACTCTATCTTTCTGTGGGATGTTTATAGAAATCTTCGGTTCTGACTCTCAGACTTTCGGGTCAAACTGTTTCTGTTTGGACGGAAACCTTCAATTAGACGCCAGAACACCTCGTTACAGCAGAACCCCCCGACAGTCGCGGCCCAATCGGACCCTAGTTCCCCCGTTTTATCTCAGTCCGCATGCTGAATGGTGGCAGTGAAGTGGTTCTGGATCTGATGGATCCCCTCTGTGATGTTAAATGGACCCAAACAGAAGACGCTCCACATCCTGGGGTCCGATTCATGAAGCAGGTTTAACAGATTCACATCTTCAACTCTAAATTAGTCTAGCCTAAAGTCGGGAACTCTGAGTGTTCGCTTTTATAAACAGTTCGCTTCTATCAATAGTTCAGTCAGTTCTAACTAGATCCACTCAGATTTAAACGGTGCGAAACAAATATGAAAATTCATTATCAGGGAACACAGCTTTAGCGAGTCACCATGACAACAGGCAACAGGAAGTGCCTATTTCACTCCACTGGAACAAGAAGTTTTAATTAAAAGACAGAGAAACAGGCTACAGCTGCAAAGGAGAGGAAGATGGAGAAGACTGTTGCTCCAGTTAATGTGTAAGTTTATATGAAGTGAACTATGGCAGGCCGTTTTATCATTTATTAAAATCACTCTCCCCTCTCTGTGGTTCACTAAAATAAGATTCTCCCCTTGATCAAAAATCCCACTGAAATATAGATTTTCTAAATTACATTTTTGAAGCAGAAACTGAATTTTTAGAAAGTAAAAAAAAAGATAAACCTATAAGAATTAAGTTTTATATATCTATAAATGTTTACACATTTAAAAGTGAATGCTCTGACATTTATCAGCTTGACTGAAAAATGTATTTATGATATCTGAAAATATTTTTTTAATAGTTAAAGTAATATACACAATAACCAGTAATATTAAGAATATGGAGATCTGAGATTTCTAGACATCCGGATGTTTATTCTAGATGTGGAGGATGTCATTTTGCTTGAAATTGTCATTTAGACACAGAGAGAAATGTTTTATTCAGATTTAGGAATTCAGTAAAACTAATACATGTCAAACGCTTGCCATAGTTTTGGGCTGTGTAAAAATTATTACGGATTTTTTTATGGTAGTAGATCAATGTATCTATTTAGATTAAATCTTCTGTCAGCAGGTGAAGAAGAAGAATAAATAGAACCTGTTCATCATCTCATGGGTTCCTCCTCATGTATTTGATTCAGTCTGTTTTTACAGTTAAGAGGCTGTTTGAAGCCGCTTGGGATCTTATCATCCCAATAAATTATTAGCATTTATACAGTCCCATAGAATGGTTTGTGATTGATGGGTATTAATGCCGATAATCTTTACATAAATCCTCATCAAATGGACGTGCGTTTGTTTTCAAAACCTAATGTGTCTGTCTGACAGACCCAGTGAATTATATATATATATATATATATATATATATATATATATATATATATATATATTTTTTGCACGTAACTACGACCAAATCTGACTAAATCAGCAAAATAAAGCGGCGTGATTGGCAATGAGGAGAGCGGAGACAGAGGGACACTGAGTTTACTGAAGGAAACCACTTAAGCCAAGCTGACCAGGTTAGCTCTGGGAGGATGTTACTATGGCAACAGATACAGAGGATGAAGAAAATCCTCTTTTGTGAAACGGAGAACTCAGCGAGTTTCCTGATTTCAGGTTTAGAAAAACTTTTCAGTCAACCTGTGCTTTGTGAAACGGACCCCTGTCCCAAACTGGTTTATATGTGCTCTTATTTTGGCGGGTTGTGCTGAAGCATGGATTTCCTGTTTGTAATGAAATAAAGATGATTTCTCAGAACCTGGAGCAAAGTTTTTCATACTTCCTTGCCGACGACCAAGACAGAACACCGGCCTTCATCGCCAAGTAATGAGTGAAAATATTAAAGGTAGAGTTTTGAAAAAGACCCTCCCTCCCCACTAAAAATAATGAGAACATTCGTAATTTAGCTTGCTTAGAAAAAGTTACGCATAAATCAGCGTTAGTCTGATGGTCTTGCTTTTAGGGACCCACACTGGCAGCTCATTCCTCCCAGCTGGGATTCAAACCCAGGACCTCCTGTGTATGGGGTCAGCTGGATGTACCATTCGAGTGCACGCTCGCGAAGCTTCTTATTAAAGATAGCAAGAAAGCCGCACGGTGCCCATTTCTCCTCCCTCGCGGCACGCTTCTGTTTAAAAAGTGTCTGTCTGCATCCATCAAACTTACTTTCCAAACCATTTGCCATTTTCCTCCTCATGTCAGGAGAGGAAACAGAACATCTCCACTAAACCTTTTAAGGCTGAACCCAATTATTGTCCAAAATGATCAGAACCGAATTTTCTGTGAAGCAGCTGCTTCACTTTTAGAAGCCACTAGGGGGGAGCTAAACCTGAAATGAACAGGCTGTTACGTCCAGGATTATGCCCCCGCAGGCCAGTGGCAGTACTGCACTGTCACTAAATGACCCAGTCTGTGTTCTGGTTCTGAATCAGACCAGCTTGGACCAGCAGGTCTAAAAGTTTCTGGTAAAGATGAGAAAACGCTCATCCTCTGGATGAAATCCTCCACCAGAGAACCAGCCCAGGGTCGCTGCTAACAGCTGTGCCAGCTTAGAGAGCTGTGAGATCTGCAGAGAAAGGAGTGGTCCATGAGGTTTGATCTTTTCTACGCCTATTTCACCCCCTCTGAACTCTTCGTTATTCATCTATGATAATGGAAACAAGTTTTGCATCTATGACTCCTTTAAATCACCACGAACATATAAGTTTAAAGGTATAAATAATCCACCTATTGATCACTCCCTTCGCTGGGTCGGACGCTTCCTTTAAAATGACATCATTCTGATGGGCTTCAGCCAGTCCGCTCTGATGGATCCGGGTGCTTCCTGCAGGACCAGAGCTGTGGGAACCTCCCTGAGCTCAGATGTTGAAGGATTAGAAAACTAAGCAGCTTCTGAAATGTTGTTTTATTCTGGAAGCTTTAGAGAGAAAATAATCAAACTGATTGATGTGAGGAAACGCCGGTTCTGAACTCTGTGGTTAAAGAATGCTTATCAGCAGAACGCCTGAAGGTCCAGTTTACAGAAGGTGGAGAACTCCTTCCAGGTGGTTCTGTAGACCCAACCAAACAGGCGAAGCTCAGTCTGAGGGTCCTGGCGGGCGGCTCAGCTGGCAGCAGGGGGGCCTTACAGAGAGCCCCAGCAGGCCGCCATCTGCAGCAGGGAGTTAACGCCTTTCAGCACCCGCAGCATGTGAGTGAAGTTTCATCTTCCCGCGGAGCAACAGAAGAGGTTGAGGCGCGGACTGGACCCCGGCCACCCGACCCCACCAACCAGAACAGGAGGAGCAGCCCCTCACCTTGATGAACCCAGTTTGAGGAACCCCTGCCATCTGGTAGGTCTTGCAGACCCTGAAGATGTTCCCCGGCATGATGTCCCTCTGGGAGTAGCCCAGGCCCACAGCTGCTCCACCCCACCTGGTAGGCCGGCCGATGTTCCCCCACGCAGTGTCCCAGCATGCTTTTCACCAGCAGGGGTGGGGCTGCCGCACACCTTGAAGACGCTCGCCAAGCTGATGTAGCCAACCCAGAGTTGGTGGGATCGCAGGTTGTTCGCTAGCTTCGAAGGAGGGAGCAGAACCGGGCCGGGCCAGCACAGAAACACGCCGCGGCCTCAGAGCCGGCCCTGACCTCACCTGTCTTGTCTCATGTCCCCTGTGCCGCGGAAGATGACGCCTCCAGCCCGCCGTCGATTGTAATCAACGCTAAGCAGGCTTCCTTCCACCCACCACCTCCTGCAGCCGGGCCAGAATCTGTCCGGCCCCGTCAGCTTGGAGTAGCAGCACGGCGCAGCGGGACTGGATCGCTCGATGATTTTATCGAGGGCGTAACGCCAGAAAGTTTGCCTCGCCTTGGGAGTAGATCTCCATGATCCTCCTCAGCCTGCTGGGCCCTGGCCTGTCATGCTGAAGCAGCAGAGTATCAGCTACTCAGATCTGCTCAGTACTTAGACCTTCTCTATTAGAGTTATAGTGGAGGACATTTCAAAAAAGAGCCGCCCTCTCCACGTTTAAACCATTTAGCAGATGCTTTGATTCAATTCTATTCAGTTTATTTCTATAGCTCCAATTCACATCAT
>JAGKQL010001592.1:54152-65081 GCA_018398635.1 Cyprinodon brontotheroides
TGAGTACAGTAACGAAGTATTTGTACTTCGTTACTTCCCATCTCTGTCTAAATCTAATAAGATGATGCAGCTGAATTTATTTTCTTACAGCTGAGTAAAGGGTCGGTTAGGGTCAGTTAGGGTCGGTTAGGGTCGGTTAGGGTCGCTGTCATCCTTCAGCTCATCGTCCAAACTAACATTGAAGCTACTAACTAGTTCCTCTGACCCTCCTCTCTCACCAACTGAGCTGCTTTACGCTCACCTGGCTGTGGTTCCCATGGTAACCATTGGATCACATTAAAACCCAAAGCCAATCATGGATTGGTCCGTTGGTTCTGGGCGTGTAGAGAACCCAACATGAGGTGGAACCCTGGACCCAAACTCTTAGTTCTGGGGTGTTTGGTGGTTTAAACCTGGAACCTCTGTTCATTCTGGTTTTAGGGAAGATTGGTCCAGAATGCTAGCTCAGATGCTAGCTGTGTAAGACTAGCTCAGATATTAGCTGTGTGAGACTAGCTCAGATATTAGCTGTGTTAGACTAGCTCAGATGCTAGCTGTGTGAGACTAGCTCAGATGCTAGCTGTGTTAGACTAGCTCAGATGCTAGCTGTGTGAGACTAGCTCAGATGCTAGCTGTGTGAGACTAGCTCAGATGCTAGCTGTGTGAGACTAGCTCAGATGCTAGCTGTGTGAGACTAGCTCAGATATTAGCTGTGTTAGACTAGCTCAGATGCTGGCTGTGTGAGACTAGCTCAGATGCTAGCTGTGTGAGACTAGCTCAGATGCTAGCTGTGTGAGACTAGCTCAGATGCTGTGTTAGGCTGTGTTAGACTAGCTCAGATGCTGGCTGTGTGAGACTAGCTCAGATGCTAGCTGTGTTAGTCTAGCTCAGATGCTAGCTGTGTTAGTCTAGCTCAGATGCTAGCTGTGTTAGTCTAGCTCAGATGCTAGCTGTGTTAGTCTAGCTCAGATGCTAGCTGTGTTAGACTAGCTCAGATGCTAGCTGTGTGAGACTAGCTCAGATGCTAGCTGTGTGAGACTAGCTCAGATGCTAGCTGTGTGAGACTAGCTCAGATATTAGCTGTGTTAGACTAGCTCAGATATTAGCTGTGTGAGACTAGCTCAGATGCTAGCTGTGTTAGACTAGCTCAGATGCTAGCTGTGTGAGACTAGCTCAGATGCTAGCTGTGTGAGACTAGCTCAGATGCTGGCTGTGTGAGACTAGCTCAGATGCTAGCTGTGTGAGACTAGCTCAGATGCTAGCTGTGTGAGACTAGCTCAGATGCTAGCTGTGTGAGACTAGCTCAGATATTAGCTGTGTTAGACTAGCTCAGATGCTGGCTGTGTGAGACTAGCTCAGATGCTAGCTGTGTGAGACTAGCTCAGATGCTAGCTGTGTGAGACTAGCTCAGATGCAGGCTGTGTTAGACTAGCTCAGATGCTGGCTGTGTGAGACTAGCTCAGATGCTAGCTGTGTTAGTCTAGCTCAGATGCTAGCTGTGTTAGTCTAGCTCAGATGCTAGCTGTGTTAGACTAGCTCAGATGCTAGCTGTGTTAGACTAGCTCAGATGCTAGCTGTGTTAGACTAGCTCAGATGCTAGCTGTGTGAGACTAGCTCAGATGCTAGCTGTGTGAGACTAGCTCAGATGCTAGCTGTGTGAGACTGGCTCAGATGCTTGTCCTTGTCTGTCTTCCAGATGGTCGTCGCTGATGTCTTCAATCATCGCTTCTATAAAATCTACAACCCAGACGAATCTCTGAGCTGCATCCTGGACCGGGACGACATCTTTGTGTAAGTAACCCAAACGCTGCTGCCTCAGGCGGCCATCTTGAGAAACGTTCACTCAGAGAAGCTTCTGTGGCCTTCAGGTATGAGCTGAGCGATCAGAACGAGGATTCTGTTCTTCTGGCGCTCTACCTGAGGGAGCGCTCCAACTACAGGGACTACGGCTCCGGCAGCAACTCGTACGGCGCCTCGCTGTTCGGACACCCGCTGC
This sequence comes from Cyprinodon brontotheroides, assembly GCA_018398635.1. Taxonomy (NCBI): domain Eukaryota; kingdom Metazoa; phylum Chordata; class Actinopteri; order Cyprinodontiformes; family Cyprinodontidae; genus Cyprinodon; species Cyprinodon brontotheroides. The sequence continues at coordinate 56,128 of JAGKQL010001592.1, forward strand.
TGCTCAACGTGCCGCGCAGCAGCTGCAGCCAGGAGGCGCTCTACAGCCTGTTCCTGCAGAGGCTAGCGTGAGCAGAACACATGACTGCGTGTTAGTGGGCGGAGCCTCTGCTGGGTCTCAGCTCTCTTTACTCTGGCCATTTGCAGGCGCTATGTCCGACCTCCTGACCCTGCTGAGGAGCTAGAGGAAGAGGAGGAGGAAGAGGAGGAGGAGGAGCTGTATAAACCCCAAACCAACGGCGTCAGTGACGGTAGGACTGATGGGCCCAACAAACCCTCAGGTTCCGGTCTGGGTTTTCATCTGCTAGTAGCTCAGATGTTCCTGCTGTGAAGGTTGGAGGAACAGAACCAGTCCAAAGACAGACAGGCCTTCAGAAAGCCCCTAGAACCTCTGATCAGACCTGGTCCTCCAGGACTGGTTCTGGTCCGTCATGGTGGTCCATAGCTTAATGATAGAACCCAGATCTGAGTGATTAAATGAATCTCCAACCTGCTCCTCGGTTCTGCTTTCTCCTCAGATGAGCAGGATCGTCCAGAGGCCGCCGGACCATCTGAACCAGAACCGTCTCCAAACGGCCCATCGGACAGCGCCGTTTCAGCAGAGGTCAACGCCTCCGGGGACCAGGGCGACACGGAGGTCGGCAACGGCTCCCAGAGCCTCGCCACCGACCCTAACGGAACCAACGCCTGCGGGGACCTGGGAGCGGATTCTGGGCCTCCTGATACCACAGAAGAAGAGAAGGAGGACCACAAGCAGGAGGAAGCCCGATCCCCCAGTCCTCCAGCCAATGAGCATCCAGCAAAGAGGCAGGCCTGTCGCAGGAGGAGGCGGAGCCTGTTCACCATCCAGGCCGTGAACTCCAACGGGACGACGGAGCGAGGGATGGGGGAGGGGGGCAGCGCCGTGTCCTTCAGCTGTGAGTCCAAACAAACACCGAGTCCAATAAGCCGTCCTGGTTCTGCTCAGGGAGACGGTTCCAGCCTTCAGCTGGGATCAGAACCAGAAGCTTTCTGAGCTTCACTCTGTTAATGATTACAAGTTTATTCAGATTTCAACTGATCTTTGCTCAGATCTTAGAGGGAAAGCAGTTCCCCGCCGCCGTCTCCTCTGCTTTAGGTCAGGATCTGGAAACTTGCAGAAGTTTCTACTTTGATCGTATAGAATAGACTGTCGAGTTTCAGATGAAAGTTCTCTTTTTCTGGCCATTTTGAGCGTTTAATTGACCCCACAAATGTGATGCTCCAGAAACTCAATCTGCTCAAAAAGGAAGGTCAGTTTTGTAGCTTCTGTAACGAAGCTAAACTGTTTTCAGATGTGTGAACATGATTGCACAAGGGTTTTCTAATCATCAATTAGCCTTCTGAGCCAATGAGCAAACACATTGTACCATTAGAACACTGGAGTGATAGTTGCTGGAAATGGGCCTCTATACACCTATGTAGATATTGCACCAAAACCAGACATTTGCAGCTAGAATAGTCATTTACCACATTAGCAATCTATAGAGCGTATTTCTTTAAAGTTAAGACTAGTTTAAAGTTATCTTCATTGAAAAGTACAGTGCTTTTCCTTCAAAAATAAGGACATTTCAATGTGACCCCAAACTTTTGAACGGTAGTGTAGATCAGGGGTCATAGATTAGGGTGTATAGATCAGTATATAGATAAGGTATGTGTATAGATAAGGTTATAGATCCAAGGTTCTAGATAGAAACATAGAGGAACTGCCTCAGAGCAGCAGAGATCCAGATGAGGTTCTGAAACCCAAACCCGTCCAGCAGGAAGTCCTATTGGAGGCAGCAGCTCCTCCTTTGGCTGAAAGGAAGCGGTTCTGATAGGTTTGGTTCTGTTTCTGCAGCTCAGCCGTACGTGGCCATCGACTGGGACTCGGACATGAAGAAGAGGTTCTACAACGAGAATGAGGCCGAGGTAGGACCATGGTTCTGTTATCAGACATGAAGAGATGTTTAGCTGGACCCTGAACCTTCTGGTTCTGGTTCTGCAGCGCTACGAGAAACACGCCAGCATGGAGGTTCCCCAGCAGCAGAGCACGGTCCAACTGCAGGACTGCATCGAGCTCTTCACCAACATGGAGACGCTGGAGGAGGAGAACCCCTGGTAAACGTCGTCTGTCCTCCAGTTCTGAAAGGTTCTGGGCAGAACCGGACTCACTGCTGTTTCTACAGGTATTGTCCCGTCTGCAAGAAGCACCAGCTGGCCACCAAGAAACTGGACCTGTGGTCCCTCCCTGAGGTTCTGATCATCCACCTCAAGAGGTTCTCCTACACCAAGTTCACCAGAGAGAAACTGGACACCATAGTGGACTTCCCCCTCAGGTACCGACCCGGAAACTCCCAGAACCACACAGAGCTGCTTTAGTCCACGATTGGTTGCTACCTGTCTGAAAAGGTCATATGGGTTTTGCCTTGAAGAAAATATCTACAGGCCGTCAGAACCAGTTCAGAATGGGTGTGACAGGTCTCAGGGGTCCCTGGCGCAGACGCTCCTCTGCAAGGCGCTCCCTGGTGAGGTGTTCCCCAGCGAGGCCTTCCTCTCTGCAGGCATTCCCCGGTGAGACGCCTCCTTATGCGAGACGCTCCTCGCAAAGTGTAAGCCTTCTGGGCGTAGGCTTTTCCCTCGGCAGGCGCTCCTTCCTTCTCATGGTGGCGCTCCTTCTGCGAGGCGCTCCTTCTGCGCAGACGCTCCCCTGGTATGCGTTCCTTCTGCGATGGTATCCTTCTGCAGGCGCTCTTCTGCGCAGGCGTTCCTTCTGGGCGTTCGCTCTGGCGAGACGTGCTCTTCTGCAAGGCGCTTCCTCGGCAAGTGATTTCTTCATGGCGCTTCTCGGCAAGGATTTCTTCTGCAGGCGGCGCTCTCGGCAAGGATTTCTTCTGCAGGCGTTCTCGGGTGATTGATTTCTGCGTAGGCATGCCTTCTGCGTAGACGCGTTCCTTCTGCTAGGCGCTCTTTCTGTAGGCGCTCTTTCTGCGCAGGCGCTTTTATGCGCTTTTGCGAGGCGCTTTTGCGAGGCGTTTGTTTTGCGAGGCGTTTCTTCTGCGAGCCGTTCCCCGGGGCAAGCCGTTCCCTTGGCGAGAAGTACCTTCTGCGAGGCGTTCCCCGGGCAAGGTGTCCCTCTGCGAGGCGTTCCCTCTGCGAGACGTTCCCCGGGCGAGGAGTTCATTCTGCGAGGCGCTCCCCAGGCAAGGATTTTCTTCTGCGAGGTGTTTCCCGGGCGAGGCGTTCCCTCTGCGAGACGTTCCCTCTGCGAGACGTTCCTTCTGTGAGGAGTTCCCTGGGCGAGGCGTTCCCTCTGCGAGACTTTCCTTCTGCGAGACTTTCCTTCTGCGAGGAGTTCCCTGGGCGAGGCATTCCCTCTGCGAGACGTTCCTTCTGCGAGGAGTTCCCCGGGTGAGGCGTTCCCTCTGCGAGGCATTCCCTGGGTAAGGTTCTTATTCTACGGTCAGAGAACCAAACCAGCTCCGATGTCGTTGCAGGGATCTGGATTTCTCCAGGTTCCTCCTGAGGAAGGACTCGTCCAATCAGGAGCCTCCAAGCCGCTATGACCTCATCGCCGTGTCCAATCACTACGGAGGGCTCAGAGACGGACACTGTGAGTCCCTGTCCATCATAGAGGTTGTACTTCCTGGTCTGCCGGTCACATGACCTGCTGCGGTGTGTTTGTCTGCAGACACCAGCTACGCCCAGAACAAGGACAGCGCTCAGTGGTTCTACTTCGATGACAGCAAAGTGACGGTGGCCTCAGAGGACCAGATCATGGTCAGTACCTTCTGTTTGGACAGGAAGTGACATCACACCTGAGCCGCAGGCAGAACAGAATCATAGAACCCAGTCGGTTGCAGCAGCAAACAGTTTCCTGCTGTGGGATTAAATTTCTCAGCTTTTCTATATATTTATCCATCTAACAGACGTTATAGTAATTACCGTAACGTGTAGAATATGTTATTCTGCCTGGTTGATTGGCGGCTATTGTTCGCCTAAATGATCAGAGGTTCTGGTTTGTTCTGATCGACCCGTTTCCTCCTGCAGACCAGCGCCGCCTACGTCCTGTTCTACCAGCGCCAGGACAAGATCCGCAAACCAACGCTGCCCGCCCCCAGCTCAGGCTCCGCCCCCAGCTCGCTGTCTGACGATGACATCACAGAGGCGGCCGCTGACTGTGATCAGGCGCCAGACTCTCAGGTTGATTCTTATTGATTTGGACCAGAACCGGTCCTGATTCTGGAGGAACCGAGCAGCAAAAATACAAGCTTTAAAGTTTTCTCCTCAGATTAAATCAAATTACCAATCTGCTGTTTTTGTTTTGTTTTTTTCTCCGTCTGAAAACAATTTTTCTTTTTTCCAAACATCCAGTTTGTGATTTCAGGAAGAACTATTCTGGTTCTGGCGCCGTGGGCCCAGTTTGGGCGGCGCCTCGGAACCGATCTGTCAGGGATTTTAAAACATCTGTTTGTATATTTAGCTGTTTGTTTGTTTTTTCTTCAGATATTTATTTGTAATGATTGATCTGATCGGCTGGTGACAGGATTTATTTTCATATTTATAGATGGGGGGGTGTACAGTATTTTTGTAAGTAATGTCAGATTATTATCAGATTATTATTCCAGGGTGGAGCAGCAGGAACCACTGGGCTCATTTCTGTCTTTTCTGTCAAATATCAGAGGAAATTATTTTATTGTACTTGAATCTTTTATATGAATTAAATGCTTCTTACCACCAGATGGCGCCGTTTGTCTGTGACTCACATTATTTCATATTAAAACCAAACAGGATTATAATCCCGCCCCTCTGTAACTGAGGAGAGCAGTTATTAATCCATAGCAGGTGATGAAAGCTTAATCTGAAATAATTCAGCATCAGGAACTCGTTCAGTTTTTACCCAAACCTGTTTTCTCTGTAATCTGGAGGCCTTGATCCTGCTAAGCTGGTTTGTTCTCTGCTTCAGCATCGCTTCAACCTTTCAGCATCACATGATGCTCCACATTCCTCATTTTAGGGAAGAAAGCGCTTTTTGGAAGAGTTATAAAATATTAGCCTGATAATCCAGACTAAAATGTGAGATTAAAATAAGGACAGTTTCTGGTTCATGGATTTAGATTAAACTTTAAGGGTAAATAAATCTATATGTGTGTAGAGGAAATAACTTGTATAAAAATAAATTAGGCTGATTGAATTTGCTTTTAAATTATTTACAATTATTTAAGAAGTAAATCTATCTTAAGCTGATCTGAATAAATATGCTAATTTATTTAACATAATTATTGATTAATAATTATACGGAGTTCAAATTACTCTATTGGAAATAATATTATTTAATAATAATAATGATTATAATGATAGAGGATATAAATAACAGGATTTAATTCCTACATTAAGATGAATGATGGAGGCTTTAAAATGATCTATTCTCCATGGATCTATAGCTCAGATATATCTGGAGGAGGTTAAATTGACTGAACTTGCATGTAGTTGTTTCTTCAACAGAAACATATTTTATTTGTTCTGATGGAAGAAAAGTGTTGAAAAGAAGATAAAACGAGAGAAAACACAGCAAAAGCTAAACTCATAAGGATCCATATAGATGCTGCTTATTTTTCCATCTGGAACAGTGTTGATAATTGAGAGCAGAATAAATAAAACAACCTGCAATATTTGTTCTGTTATATTATGAATAAAACCAGTAAAGTAAATAAATAAGGGAATAAAATGGCCCTTATAGCGGAAAGTGATCTATTAAGGTAATTGTTAGCAGCAGAGGACAGAAACGACTTCTGGATGAAGGTTTGGAACACCCCAGCCTGACTGTCTGATGTGCGCTGGGGAAAACCAGCTTTGCTGATGGTTCAGCTTCTTGCACCCCTGGTTCGGTATTTACTTCACCTCACGAAACTCTTGTTTCTGGTCTTTTGATTTCGCTTCGCCTTGGAAACATCGTTCTTGAAATCAGATAGAAAGCTCATATTCTTCTTCCACACACATCATGTCTGGTGGAAGCAGCAGAGAAGGCTGTGCTGCAGCGTCCCCCTCCCGCCTCTGCTGAGGAGAAGCTTGTCTGGATTTCTGCAGAAGTGATAAAGAGAACCGAACACTAAGGAAGTAAATTTACTGGGTAAGATTGAAATTATGGAATAATTCAATGATTTGTGACAAAGTTCAAATTTTTATCAAAAGTTCTTTAAGCTACATGACCTCTGACCTCTGGCCAGACTGGAACTGACTAGGTGACATATTAAAATGACCTACAGGACCTTCTTTCCCCTAGAGACGGCTTTACAGAGGGACCAAGGTGCCTGGAGACCCTGATGGAGGACCATCTCAGCCATCCTTCAGCAGGAGGAGGCGTGGCTTAAAGACATCAAAAAAAGTGATCAGAGCTCATCTGAGCTCATCATCTGAAGAAGGAACCAGGAAACAATCAGAATAAAGGGGCAGAATAATCCTCTGATTGGTTAATTAACACATCAGTAGTCCACCTGATGTGTTAAGGACCAGCTGCTCTGCAGACCACCCATTGAACCTCGTTCAAAATGTCGCCTGTAGGGACCGACATCAACAGGAAGATGAAGACGCCCACCTGAAGATGTCTGACATCAGCTTTGGCTTTTTGATTCTTTAATTATCCAACATGAATGAGAAGGAAATGTGTTTTATTTTAATGAAAGACGAACATTTTTAGTATCTGGGTGTTTGATATTAGTTCCTTCATAGTGTTAGATGGCCCCCTGGTGGCTGATGGTCAGTATTGGCAGAGATCAGAGAATGAACTCTGATGATCGGATCATCTCAGCTACCGTTAGGGAAGAGCTGAGATTAAATCCTCCAACTTTTCAATCTGTGCTTTGACTGATTCTGAAGAGCTGAACTCAATCTGGAATAATGAGAGGATCATGGGGGCTCCTCTTCCCTCCATTAAAGACATTTCATCCCAGCGCTGCGTGTCCCGTGACATCATCAATGACCCCTCATGGGGAAAAACAGTTAGTTTTTTAGCAGCTAGGATGTGATTCTATGGCTCTATATTTATTGGCAGCATATTTTAGCTATCATAATATTTTCCATGATTTTTCCATCTATTATAATCATTAAACATTTGACCTGATAACAGGTGTGCATTTATTATGTTATATACATGTTTTTTTCCACAATTTTTGAGTTTTGAGTTCTATTTACATATATTCACTAATTTTCCTTTTTTTTTTTTATTACCATCGAGGATAACATCCTTCTATAATGGAAAGGTTGGAAATGTGGTCGGAAAATTTAGATTTCTCTCTCATATATTTAGTGATGCTATTTATCCAAAGAAAAATGTTTTTATTCAGTTTGTTTCAACTGGGATTAATGGTTGAATACTTTTTTCCCACTACAGACCAAGACCAGAACCCAGCAGGACCAAACACTCAGGAGAAGGAAATCAGAATTCAGGTTTATTCCAGAAAGAACAAAGCAGAACCTGAAACATCAGAGAATAACCTCCTGACCCGGTTCTGGACCGGTCCGTCCGACCTTCTGTCCATGGAGATGTTCTGGATCAACGGTTCTCTGGGCTTCCTGAAGGTCTGTGGCAGCAGCATCGGCTCATCAAGATCCGTTTCCTCAGGAAGAACCGGACCGGGTTTCCGTTTGGGTCCGAGGCTCAGAAATAAAAACTGTTCTGGATCCGGTTCAGAACATGCTGTGCTTGACGTCGGCGCCGAGAAAACTCCCAAAGTTCAGGTCTTTGGAGATGAGCTCCTCCTCCACGCTCTCCAGCGCCCACTTGTGGTTCACCACCTCCAGCGCCTCCTGCCTGAAAGCAGCAGACAGGTCGCAGGCCACAGCTGCACCAGAACCTACCCACCAGAACCCACCCCACTCAGAACCAACCTACCAGAACCAACCCCACCAGAACCACCACCAGGAACCACCAGAACCAACCCACCAGAACCAACCTACTCAGAACTAACCAACCCACCAGAACCAACCCACTAGGAACCAACCCACAGAAATCCAACCCCACTAGAACTCACCCACCAGAACCACCAGAACCAACCCCACTACAACCAATTCTTACCCAGGAACCCCACCCACCAGAACCGACCCACCAGAACCTACCCACCAGAACCCCACCAGAACCACCAGAACCAACCCCACCAGAACCGACCTACCAGAACCGACCCACTAGAACCCCACCCACCAGAACCAAACCCACCAGAACCACCTTAAAAGCCTTGTTGGGGTCAGGGGGCATCGCCATGGCGGCACCAGTCATCTGGTCCTGCATGATCCGCGATTGGTCAGCAGCTGTGGAGGAAACGGACCAATCAGAGAGCCTTGTTCTGTCGCCACGGAAACAGGAGCAAAACCAATTTTAACATAAACTTAATGGGAGCGAATCTGGAAAAGTTCTGAGTCCAAAACCCAAAATGTGAAAAGTTTAAATAATTGAAATACAAAGATTAGATTAGAAAATGTAACTTTTTTCTGATCCATATCCTGTTAATTTTGAAACTATCATCATTTTCTATGAAGAAGATTTATTGGAGCGCCAGAACGTTCTGGAAGCAAAACTCACCGTTGTCCTGACCCAGAACCAGGGTGTACATGCTCCTCAGCCCAAACACGTTCAGGAAGTACCAGGAGGCAGAACTCACCCTGCAAACATCAGAACCGAAACTATCAGTCCAAAGAACCGGTTCTGGATGCAGCTGCTAGCTTAAATAGAGGAAGTTTGGAAACAGCCCAGAATCGACACCTGGTGGACCAGAACCCATCTGACCCAAATTCACTGGTTCTGGTCGGAAGATTCAATGTCGTTAAGACGGCGACTCCCGACTGGAAACTGGTCCGTTTAGCATCAAGCTAGGGGCAGGTTTACCAGGAAGCTAACACTTTAGCATCAAGCTAGGGGCAAGTTTACCAGGAAGCTAACAGTTTAGCATCAAGCTAGGGGCAGGT
>JAGKQL010001593.1:10085-33189 GCA_018398635.1 Cyprinodon brontotheroides
TCTGGGTTTTTTTGGATCCAGTCTCTGTCTCATTACAAAAATAGCATTGAATTAGAGTCACTCATTCCTGTATGAACCCTGTGAGCTTAATTTAATATGACATATTAAAAAATCCCACCATCATCCAGCATATGTTCAGTTTCTGCCCAAATATATATATATATTTTTTGTAGATTTTTGTAACGGGATAAGGATAATTCACAACTGCTTTTTTTGAATGAACTTGTTCTCTTCTCCCAAACTCAGCATCTCTTTTCATTCCTGTAATAAGCAGTTTCTTTTGAATGGATTTGATTAAAGTTTAAGGCCCTCGGTATGAAATAAATATTTTGATGGAGATGAGAAATCTGCTTCCTCGTTGGTGAATAACCAATAGTTTGGATCCAATCATTTAAATAAACGGTGTGCCAGTTTTTTTTTAAATATATAAAAATTGTGCTATAATTTGTAGTCACCGATCTGTTGTTGCTATATTTTAATTTGACGAACCGAATTTGTCGATGTGTTCTTTTCCTGTTTGCGCGCATTGCAATTGGGCGGATCTTGACCTGGCCGGACCTTATGGCCACAGTGTACCAATCTTCTGATGGCTGACTTTCTGACAATTTACGGGAGTTTTCGGCGAAGCCTGCAAATTGCCGTAAACTGCCGCTAACCTGAAGTTCCACGACAATCTACAGTGCCGCATATTGACGAAAATCCCACTTTTCATGCAGTGATAAAGCTGTATATAGGAAACATTTTAAAGCTAACCTCCCTCAGGTTTCAGCAAGAGAACAGAACTACTGGTGAATAAAAAGATGAGCTGGTGGTTGCTGTTGGACAGCTGACTCTACGGATGCAGAGTGAGGGCAAGTGCAGGAAAGAGACTAGGGTACATGCTGATGGCAGCAAGCACCAAACTAATGTACAAAGAACACTAATTCATGAGTTTAAATACCTTAAATACCTTAAATCATGTGATCAGCTTTTGATTTTTGATCACAAAACTCGGCCTCTTGAAATGAAAGATCTCAACAGTTTTAGTAACAAAACCCTCAGTAACATCCTGGAGAAATATGAGACCAACATGTTTGTTGATGGATAATCCTGCCTATATGACTTTCATCTCTGATGCACATCCTTTAGTCCAAGTTCACCACAGAGAGCTTTGACACAAATCCAGCTGTAAACATGTGGATGCAAACAGCTAATGGCTGCTAAAGCAGAGGGAAAGGAGCAGGTCTGGTGGATCAACATCCTTTGCTGTTAGTGAAATGAAGGAAGACAGTAAGAATGACGACAACATTCTGTAGGAGAACAGTTTAAAGAGCTTAAATACAGCCATGTTATAAAAAAGTTATAGGGCTAAAAAGATCAAACATTTTCTCTGTTCCTCTTCATTTTCAGATAAGACTAAATTACATGTTACATAACCAACGCAGTTCTCTATTTTGTTCCTATTGTGAAGTGGGTTAAGGAAAAATGTATTTAAAAATGTGAGGACCAAGTAACAGCCCTATGTTCTCCCCTGAGAAAAAGACTATTTTATGCACCCCTGTTTATAAATAAACTTGCTTTACTTAATATTTTCTTTGAAAAATATTGCAGTCAGTAACAGAAAATCCCTGAGGAGAATAATAGAAATGTATCATGAGTTTCATTCAGTTTGGTCAAAAACTTGGAAAATTTAAGATATTGTTTCATTAAAATAATTCCTAGACATTTCTCGATGCACTGTAGAGCGTGATGAAGTCTGTTGTGGTGTTAAATGTGTGGACTGGGTTGGGGGGACCGTTGGTGCGGTCTGCTGAGGTTCATCCGCTTGAAGCTGCCACTCAGTAAAGTAACAAGATTTATTGCAACCTGTTTTATTGGACCAGTCTAAAAAACTAAATTAGGCACTTTATTATAAATAAAAAAAACCTTAAAAACATGATCAACATAGAGTATAAAAAGGTTTATAATTATCTGTAAACCTTTTTATTCTCTGTGTTATTTTACAGTTCTTTTTACATTTTTACTGTTTCATCCCATTATGTAATCAGAACCTTCTGGAATGTGTCTCTGCAGGGCACAGAAGGTTCTGGGCTTTTTCTCCCTCATGGTCGGCTTTCTAGCTTTATCATCTACCACAGCATCTATTTCTATCTGTAAACAGAGATAGCTGAAATAATATAAACTCTGACAGGCCTGGACAATAATTATGAAAAAATAGTAAAACTAGAAAAATCAGTTAAAACTAATAAATGTTCTAAAACTCCTTATTTTAGCAATATTTGTTGCTAGAGCTACAGGATTGAAGCCTCAAAGTGCTTTCCATTGATAACGGACAAAACAAATGAAAAAATAATTTTCATTCTCTGAGTCTGAAACGTGATAATTTTAATAGGTTCAATGCAACAACAGAGGAGGAGGGATGACAATAAACTGAAGTAAGAAGTCATACTGAAAATAGATTATTAAATCAATTGTGTGCAATGATGAACTAATATAGACAGAACTGAACAGATTTATGAACCATTTTAGCCTCCAGAAAAGTCGGCTACTTCCTGAGAGTCTTGGAGTCAATGGCTGTAGGAGCTGCATTTCTGTCTGTGAATGGGTCGGATAGTTTCCGCCACCAGATGACGCCTGAAATACGGCCTGGAGTCACAGATCAGGACCTGCTACAATGATGAGCCAATGTTGAGCTACGCCCCCATCTGCAGCCTGCAGCCAGGGGTAATTTCTAGACATAGGCGGATCTACTGGGGTGGCACAGGGGGGCAGATGCCACCGTAAATGATAGCCTTGCCACCCCTGTTGCCACGCCAGTTGGCGGGAGGGATAGCGAGCCTTATAACTTATGGCTAATTTGAGAATTACCGACCGCTAATTTCCAATGTCTGACTGCGGTGAATGCAGCACGAGATGACAGAGAGCGACTGAGACTGATTTATTTTGAAAACCAAGCGGGACAAAGCGAGGGAGCCGGGGTCGAGTGGAGAGGAGACACGGGATGAAACAGATAGTAACTGATTAACTATCTATAGAGAAATTAGATCATAATAAAAGCACAATGTTGCTACAGTGGGCACTGGTTGGAAATGGACACTTCACTCACGCTCCCCGTGTTTCACAAATTGCGTGAAAAACATGTGACTACTATAGCCACTAGGTGGCAGTCTGAGTCCATTTCTGGGTGTCCCATGAGTCAGGATTATATAGATCAATTACATTAGACCATAGGGATTATCATTCTACATTTTTATCTTACTGTATATATAGGTCTATTATATTGCATGCCTTATAGCCACAGTGTTTAGATATTTTTATAATTCTATTTACCCTATTCCATATTATATGTGTCATGGTCTGGCGGTGTTTGTGAATGAGAGATGGTGCGGCTCGGCTCATGTTCACGTGAAGCAGCAGATATGCAGCCCAGATGAGGAATTACTCTCAGTGAGTTTAAGACTTTATTATCTGCCGCGGGAGTTTGGTCACGTGATCGTGCTGTGCGTTTCCAAAGCGTGGTAAACAAGTTTCAGACTAGAGTCTGAGAAGGAGTGGATTTTCACTCCTGTCCCATCCCGCTCCGGAAGCAGTGATGGTTTTTGGGTCGTGTAGTTTTTTTGACTCGCATTATAGTGTAGGCTTCAAGGAAAAAACTACAAAATGGCGGCGCCAGTACTGGATTTTTTTTTCTTTCTATTTAATTTTATTTTTTGGCATCGATCCTAGTTTTTGTTATTATTGGTTTGCTCCCGCTCCCTCTGCTCCCGTTAGTGTTTAATACTGTACCGCCCCAATCACGTGATCGTTACTAATACTGACTCCCATCCCACAATACTTCAATGTCTTTTTAAAATTTTTGACAATATGATCATTAGACGGGTAAAACTTATGAATTATTTTTAAATGATATTGCTTTAATTTTGGTGGTCAGCAAACATCGGTTGGGTAAGAGCCAGACCTTCTTCCAGTCAATGTTTTGCACAAATGTATTCCAGTATGCAGGGCCGGATTTAGGAGGATGGGGGCCCCTGGGCTGGAGTCAGGATGGGGGCCCCTGGGCTAGAGTCAGGATGGGGGCCCCTGGGCTAGAGTCAAAAAAAAAAAAAAAAAAAAATAAAAATATATATATATATATATATATATATATATATATATATATATATATATATATATATACACTCATCGGCCACTTTATTAGGTACACCTGTCCAACTGCTCGTTAACACTTAATTTCTAAGCAGCCAATCACATGGCGGCAACTCAGTGCATTTAGGCATGTAGACATGGTCAAGACAATCTCCTGCAGTTCAAAGCGAGCATCAGTATGGGGAAGAAAGGTGATTTGAGTGACTTTGAACGTGGCATGATTGTTGGTGCCAGAAGGGCTGGTCTGAGTATTTCAGAAACTGCTGATCTACTGGGATTTTCACGCACAACCATCTCTAGGGTTTACAGAGAATGGTCCGAAAAAGAAAAAACATCCAGTGAGCGGCAGTTCTGTGGGCGGAAATGCCTTGTTGATGCCAGAGGTCAGAGGAGAATGGCCAGACTGGTTGGAGCTGATAGAAGGGCAACAGTGACTCAAATAACCACCCGTTACAACCAAGGTGGGCAGAAGAGCATCTCTGAACGCACAGTACGTCGAACTTTGAGGCAGATGGGCTACAGCAGCAGAAGACCACACCGGGTGCCACTCCTTTCAGCTAAGAACAGGAAACTGAGGCTACAATTTGCACAAGCTCATGGAAATTGGACAATAGAAGATTGGAAAAACGTTGCCTGGTCTGATGAGTCTCGATTTCTGCTGCGACATTCGGATGGTAGGGTCAGAATTTGGAGTCTACAACATGAAAGCATGGATCCATCCTGCCTTGTATCAACGGTTCAGGCTGGTGGTGGTGGTGTCATGGTGTGGGGAATATTTTCTTGGCACTCTTTGGGCCCCTTGGTACCAATTGAGCATCGTTGCCGCAACGCCACAGCCTACCTGAGTATTGTTGCTGACCATGTCCATCCCTTTATGACCACAATGTACCCAACTTCTGATGGCTACTTTCAGCAGGATAATGCGCCATGTCATAAAGCTGGAATCATCTCAGACTGGTTTCTTGAACATGACAATGAGTTCACTGTACTCAAAATGGCCTCCACAGTCACCAGATCTCAATCCAATAGAGCATCTTTGGGATGTGGTGGAACGGGAGATTCGCATCATGGATGTGCAGCCGACAAATCTGCGGCAACTGTGTGATGCCATCATGTCAATATGGACCAAACTCCCTGAGGAATGCTTCCAGCACCTTGTTAAATCTATGCCACGACAAGAATTGAGGCAGTTCTTGAAGGCAAAAGGGGTCCAACCCGTTACTAAATGGGGTACCTAATAAAATGGCCGGTGAGTGTATATATATATATATATATATATATATATATATATATATATATATATATATATATATATATATATATATATACATACATATATATATATATATATATATATATATGTATGTGTTTGTTTTGTTTTAGAGGATAAATAACATGCAAATACCAGAAGAAATTGCTCCAAAGACTTTGGCATAATCTATAGGAGACATAGGAATTTTGTATTCTTCTAGAAACTCTTTATAAGAGTAAAGAAGACCCTCTTTGTTAAATAATTGGTCAACCAAAATAATGTTATTATTAAACCAATAATCAATAAATAAGGATTTATGTTTAAACAATATGTCTTTATTGTTAGATTTGTTAGGTAGGATTTGTTAGAACAGACTTCTTCACTCTGCTCCACTCTCCCCACGCTCACACAATACGTCACGCAACCAGGAACAATAAAAGGCTGGACCTTTTTTATGCAAATGTTAAGGATGCATACACCTCTGCCCCCCTCCCCCCGCTGGGTCGTTCAGATCACAACCTTGTCTACCTGCCCCCCATTACATTCCACTGGTGAGAAGGACAATTGCACAGTCAGTGAAAGTTTGGTCGGATGACGCCACTGAGGAGCTGAGGGATTGTTTCAGCACCACAGACTGGAGCATGTTCCAATGGTGAGGACATCAACAGCCTGACTGAATGCATCACTGACTACATGACCTTCTGTGTGGAGAGCATTGTGCCTACACCAAGTTTGCAGATGAGTTAAACAGCTTCTTCACCCGGTTTGACTCCCCTCACACTGGTCCCCTCCCTGCCCTCAACTCTCCACACACCTCCAACCACCAGCCCCCCAGAGACCTTTCCCCCCCACCGCCGCCACTCCCACCAACCCCCGACCCATCCACACCTCCAGTCGTGCCTTCCTCCCCCTCACAGTAACACCAATGCAGGTGAGAAGGCAGCTGAGGAGGCTGAAACAGAGGAAGGCCTCAGGACCAGACGGCCTCCCCCCCAGGCTGCTGAGGACCTGTGCAGATGAGCTCTGTCAGATCCTCAGCAACATGTACAACCTGAGCCTCAGCCTGGGGGTGGTCCCCACCCTGTGGAAGACCTCCTGTGTGGTTCCGGTTCCCATATCAGCCGGATTGGAGCAGTGGTTCTAGAGGAAACTTATTTGGAAAATTTCTGAAATGTTTGCATTTCTGGCCTCTAATAGTATCTTTGATTCCAATTATCTCTAAAAGTAATAAAGCCAAACACTTTAAACTTGGTAGATCTATGGAGGGTCCTAAAAATATTCAATCCCTAAAATATCGGCCGGATTGGAGCAGTGGTTCAAACTTATTTGGAAAATTCCTGAAATTTTTGGCCTCCAATACTAGCATCTTTAACTTCAATTATCTCAATAAAGCTAAACACTTCAATTTTCACAATCGATACAAACATTCCCACATATGTCCAATGTGAAAGATTATGAGGATATGAGCAATTGTTGTGAAGAAATCTTTATTTAAAAATCTAAAGCAGCTTTGTTTCCAACACAGTGCTATTTAAACAAGTACACAGCGGGATCTAATTTGTCATATTGATAACATGTCAGGTTTAGATTATGAACAAAATTAAAAACAATTATGTTGCATATACTCTATATTATCCTAATTATGTACAGCATTATAAAACAAAATTACAAGCAGGTTTATCAATACAGAAGATCCAACAATAACTGCCTTGCTCATTCTCCGACATTGTATACTGAGAAAAGTGGTTTTCACAAGTCTCACCATGCTCACTGCACTAAATATTAATATTAAGAAAATATTTACAAATTCTACAATGTCTAATAAGGCATCATTATGAATGTCAATGATGGTTACAATGGCTGCGTCTCAATTCGCAGGCTGCCTACTTCGGAGTGTATGTATGTATATGTATGTGTGTTTAGGGAAATAACATCTTTCATTTATTATATTCATGTTAATTTACACTTTGAGTAAGCTTGAAAAAGTAATCTCCAGGTTACCATTCCAAAGTCTTTTTCTGTAGAATTTCATCAATCCATCCAAATCATCAAACATTCCTTTTTTCTAGCTTTAAAGAAACACTACAGAAAATATCATTTAAATTGTTTTCCTCTACTTTAGAAATGCAAAGATCCAGGGACAGGGAAGCCCACTGCTGTCACCTGGCCCTGGTTTGTCCTCATGGATGAGGTATTAGGACAGAGGCCGTCTTTTGCCCCACCTGTCCTAATTGCCTCCATCCCTGAGGACACACCAGGGCTAGATGCTGCAGAGGCTGAGCAGCACACAGATGAGCTTGGAGTCTTCTGACTGCGAGTGGGACATCATCTGGGGGGTCGGGGTGCCTCTCTCCACTGTTCACCACATCGTCCATCTGGGTTTGCAGGGCTGACCCAATCGACGGCTGCCATGTTACTAAAAAAGTTTAAAAAGACGCAGAAAATAATGACTTTACTAAAACTGTTTTCATAACCCTGAAATGAGAACAGCTAAAATGTGATTCTACTTGCCATCTAAATGTAACAGTGGTCGGGTAGACCCTCCTCCAGGGCAGACACCTCAGCAGACAGCTGGTCCCTCCATGGAGCACCACTGACTGCTTTCAACACGTTCTCCCCCTCCTCATCCCTCATCCTCTGGGGCCGTGATGTCACCGGACAGGACAGCTAATGCCGTTATGACCTGTAGAAAAAAATAGACAAAAATATTTACTTTTATTCAGTCATCTATCTTTTTTTCATTATCTTTATTACATGATTTATTAGAATATAAATTGTACTTGATCTAGATCCACTATTTAACTTATTTTTTTCCTTTTTATATTTAGATTTTTTACCTGTATTATGTTTTTTTATACATATAATTGCAAATAAAATCAGGCAGTAAGGGGATAACAATTTAGACATGTCAGGACTCTGCTGCCTCTGCCTTCTCCACAGGTGTTCCTGGTTGACTGATTGGTGCTCGCACACCAGCAGGTTGTTTCTGCAGCACCGGGGTGCTCTATAAGAACTGCGTTCAGACAGCGGAAGGACGCCTGAGTGTTACCGTAGTGGTATGCTAAAACTACCACGGTCTCTAGCCATCTCAAGCTTTGTGTAACCTGTCTTACCTCTGTGTCTCCCAGGTGCCTCCCTCGTGTTCTGATCCCTCTCATGGTGGACTCCTCTGAGTGGTACCCCCGGTTCCTTCCGAGTCGGTTCCCCTCACTGGTCCCCCCACCCTCACGGACCTCCTTCAGGTTTCCCCCGCTGTTCTGGTTGCTTGGATCTCCCCGGTGCTGCTCGGACCCTCTCTGGCTTCAGCTCTCTGGTCACCTGGACGATCGCCTTCTCCTCCACCTGGCCAGCTTTAAGTCCAACCCGCCTTCTCCCCGGTTCGGCTCTCCCCGCTCTGAGGTAAGCGTTCGTCCAGCTGAACATTCCTCTCTGCCCCGTCCCTGGTTAACCGCCCTTCTCATTCCCCTAGACGTTCCTTGGTTCCGGCTCCCTGTGCTGAGCTTCGGTCTGCAGTTGCAGAATCCCCTTTCGTTCTGTTTTTTCCAATAAAAACCCTCAAAGATCTGCCTGTTTCCGAGTGTGTTCAGCATGTGGGCCAAACACGTCAAGCCAAACATGACAAGACAAAAAATGATTTTTTCTCAACAGTTTGGCTTCTCAACACAACATTAGTGATAGTGAAAGCAGTGATTTAAGTCAGTTATTTACAGGGTTTGTACACATTTAACTATTCAATTCAAATTACTAAAGTTACAAACAAATAAATTACAAACCTACAAATAAATATAAAATTTGATATTTAAACATATTCATCAATCTGCTGACAAGCGTTTATTTAATAACTGGTATACAGTGATGGGCAGTAGCGCCGCTACATGTAGCGAAGCTATTAGTTTTACTACATTTTCCAGTAGCTTGACCGTAGCGTCGCTGCTTTATTTATCAAGTAACTTTCCAGTAGTGATATTATTTTTATCAAGTAGCGACGTAGCGTCCACAAACGCTACAAAATCCAGGGCATAACTAAGAAATGAAACCAGGTTTTCTATTTTTGAAACAACAATCGGAGTTATTTGCTGGACATTCACGCATGAGCCTCTATTCTGCCTCTCCTGTCTGTATCTACGAAACATGCGCATGCGCACTGTAGTGGAACTCAATGAATGACACCCGCAGACACAGGAGAGCCACCAGGAGGAGGAGACAGGAGCAGAGCGCCTTATCTTCAGAGATTTTGAAACTTGTTGAATCCTCTGATAAAAAGTACGTGTTCAAATTTCGGTTCTTGGCCATAGAGAGCTCATGTGGCCAAGACTAGCCATTTGTTTTACATAGCCAAACACTCATTAAAACAAGCAACTGCAGTCAATTTTTTGAAATAAAAATGAGAAAAATATATCAGCTTTAACTTTATTGGCGCCTTTAATTTCCAGATAGTTCAATCTGATGAGTGCCACTAAGATATTCTCATTAGAGAGCAGTAGCCAAACTTAGATATTGTATTTTCATGGCCTAATTTACCAGACAGGATGTTTACATATATCTGTTTTAAGGCTTATTTGCACAGATAAGATTTTTTAGGTATGGAGGAACAGCTCTCCCATATATAAAAATAAATACATAAATAAATACATGCTCAATAAATAAATAAGCATTCAATTAATTACCCCCAAAATACAATGAATAAATATGTAGGTAGAAATTAAATTATACAGTGAGACATAAATGTATATATATATCTCTTAATTAGCTTCTTTATTTTTTCACCTTCTTTGTTAAAATATTTATTAAAGATCAGCCAATGACATAACACAGTGTAAAAATTGTTTTATGATCAGCATAATAAAAAAAACTAAAGTATTTACTAGTAGACAAAAAAAATAAACAATCTGCTGTTATTAGAACCAAATTAAAGGTACTGTGTAGTGTTCTACACATGAGAGACATGGCTATGAGTTTGCATTCAATGGACATCTCTAGGGAAAACAAAACCCTACAAAAGGCATCTTATTTCTTTAGGGTCTCCCTTAGAGAAAACTTCTTCAGACCTCAATTAAACAGTCGATTCAAGTAACAAATGAAACTGTTTACAAAAAAGGTGAAAAAATAAAGAAGCTAATTAAGAGATATATATACATTTATGTCTCACTGTATAATTTAATTTCTACCTACATATTTATTCATTGTATTTTTGGGGGGTAATTAATTGAATGTTCATTTATTTATTGAGCATTTATTTATTTATGTATTTATTTTTATACATGGGAGAGCTGTTCCTCCATACCTAAAAAATCTTATCTGTGCAAATAAGCCTTAAAACATCTGAACACATACTTTTTATCAGAGGATTCAACAAGTTTCAAAATCTCTGAAGATAAGGCGCTCTGCTCCTGTGTCCTTAATCTTGTGTGTGTGGCTGTGTGTGTCTGTGGGTGTCATTCATTGAGTTCCACTGCCGTGCGCATGCGCATGTTTCGTAGACACAGACAGGAGAGGCAGAATAGAGGCTCAAGCGTGAATGTCCAGCAAATAACTCCGATTGTTGTTTCAAAAATAGAAAACCTGGTTTCATTACTTAGTTATGCCCTGGATTTTGTAGCGTTTGTGGACGCTACGTCTCTACTTGATCAAAACAATAACGTCACTACTGGAAAGTTACTTGATAAATAAAGCAGCCACGCTACGGTCAAGCTACTGGAAAATGTAGTTAAACTAATAGCTTCGCTACATGTAGCGGCGCTACTGCCCATCACTGACTGTAACATTCAGTAACCGCACGTGCTTTACATATAACGCTACAGCGATACATTGCTGACAAGCATATGAAAGCCAGACATCTTTTGCTTCGCGGTAAAAGTAAGAAATTAACTTACCATTGTTGCGGAGTCTCGCGTGTTCAACAACCTTCTTCTCCGTCTAGAAGGTGATGTCGGTTGGGGGGAGGTGGGCGTGGCTAAATTTGTTTATTTCCGGCCCTACGGTGGAGGTGGCCTGTGACAGGCGCCTGCAGCGGAACTGGTCTGACAGCTGCGGTGCTGCAGCCAGACCGTCTTGATAAATAGTGGTGTTTCAATGCTGTTGTCAGAGATGGCTTTGATCAACGCGCAAGTCAGTGAGCTGATTGGATACCGAGATACCGGTGATGGAATGACGTTGCATGAACCCCCCTCCCTCCCGAATGGACGGATGATCCACGGACCTTTATTGATTCAGTTATTTGTTTTGCCAAAAGATTAATTATAATCATTTTTCATTAAATAATAGAGATGGAGATAAATAGAAATAAACAGTTCTCAGATAAGATCGCAGGGTGTATCTATAACTGCGCCCATACAGTATGCAACAATTTTCATGAAATAAGATAATGCAGTCACTATGTTAAATTAATTCATTAACTTTATTTTAATAAAAAACATCATAAAATAGCACAATATCACACCAAGATCCCCAATAAACCTGCTTTAAAGACAGCATCTAAATAACAGCCTGGATTAAGGAGAAAAAAAAAAGTTCCCAAGTGCCGCCTGGTGGTTGTCCGGGTACATTGCAGTTCTTTTTGAAATAAAAAAACTGGCCTCAGGAAATACATCGTGATTCACGTGGGAATCACACAGGAATCACGCAGGAAACCGTCCATTTCCAACCAGTGCCCACTGTACAGTAGTTAACGTTTATACTGTACTTTTATTTGTTAAACAAATGCTTGGGCCTGTATAAAGTTTTTATTCCCTGATTTCAATGTTGTATGGAGTATTTCATTGTAAAAAAAAAAGGTTTCTACTTCACGTATTTCACCTATCGCGGGTTCTTTTTGGAACGTAACCTCCGCGATAAACGAGGGTTCACTGTATTTAAAATGGGAATACTCCGGATTAGCTCACTGACTTTTGGGTCGATCACAGCCATCCCTGACAACAGTTTAGAAACGCCACTATTCATCGCGGCAGCAAGCAGCATTCTTGCATAATGTGCCCAAAAAGCCTGGGGGTTGGGCCTTTCATGCTTGTTGTAAGGCATCATAGCGTCCTTTTCCAGATCAAACTGAAAATTTTACCAGCTAGATGATAATAAAAATAACAAAAATAGTATAACAATACGCCTATTATTATCAGAGTAAGATATTGAGGCTGTAGAATGATAATCCCTATGGTCTAATGTAATTCCTTGGAAAGGTGGAGCGCACATCAGCTGATCTAAATAAAAGAAAGACGCCATAAAGTCAAACAGCATAATAGGCTAGTATCCGTAATATATATAAATAAGTTAAATAAGTTATTGTACAATTTCTGATATCATAGGCCATCAAGTGATTAAAAAAGAAAAGAAAAACATTTAAGGCAACATTAATAACTATATTGCCAAAAGTATTTGCTCACCTGCCTTGACTCACATATGAGCTTAAGTGACATCCCGTTCCTAATCCATAGGGTTCAATATGACGTCGGTCCACCCTTTGCAGCTAGAACAGCTTCAACTCTTCTGGGAAGGCTGTCCACAAGGTTTAGGAGTGTGTTTATGGGAATTTTTGACCATTCTTCCAGAAGCGCATTTGTGAGGTCGCACACTGATGTTGGACGAGAAGGCCTGGCTCTCAGTCTCCGCTCTAATTCATCCCAAAGGTGTTCTATCGGGTTGAGGTCAGGACTCTGTGCAGGCCAGTCAAGTTCATCCACACCAGACTCTGTCATCCATGTCTTTATGGACCTTGCTTTGTGCACTGGTGCACAGTCATGTTGGAAGAGGAAGGGGCCAGCTCCAAACTGTTCCCACAAAGTTGGGAGCATGGAATTGTCCAAAATGTCTTGGTATGCTGAAGCATTCAGAGTTCCTTTCACTGGAACTAAGGGGCCAAGCCCAGCTCCTGAAAAACAACCCCACACCATAATCCCCCCCTCCACCAAACTTTACACTTGGCACAATGCAGTCAGACAAGTACCGTTCTCCTGGCAACCGCCAAACCCAGACCCGTCCATCAGATTGCCAGATGGAGAAGCGCGATTCGTCACTCCAGAGAACGCGTCTCCACTGCTCTAGAGTCCAGTGGCGGCGTGCTTTACACCACCGCATCCGACGCTTTGCATTGCACTTGGTGATGTATGGCTTGGATGCAGCTGCTCGACCATGGAAACCCATTCCATGAAGCTCTCTGCGCACTGTTCTTGAGCTAATCTGAAGGCCACATGAAGTTTGGAGGTCTGTAGTGATTGACTCTGCAGAAAGTTGGCGACCTCTTCGCACTATGCGCGTCAGCATCCGCTGACCCCGCTCCGTCAGTTTACGTGGCCTACCACTTCGTGGCTGAGTTGCTGTCGTTCCCAAACACTTCCATTTTCTTATAATACAGCTGACAGTTGACTGTGGAATATTTAGGAGCGAGGAAATTTCACGACTGGATTTGTTGCACAGGTGGCATCCTATCACAGTTCCACGCTGGAATTCACTGAGCTCCTGAGAGCGACCCATTCTTTCACAAATGTTTGTAAAAACAGTCTGCATGCCTAGGTGCTTGAATTTATACACCTGTGGCCATGGAAGTGATTGGAACACCTGATTCCAATAATTTGGATGGGTGAGCAAATACTTTTGGCAATATAGTGTAACTTGACCACAGCTGGGACCGAACCCTTAACCTTTGGAATTGCAGACCATTCACGCTACCCTCTACGCTAAACCTGGGGAACAATAATGTGCTCAGCTCGCAACACCTCATACCCCTCCCAGTCTGCTCATTCACCTATCTAATCCTGACTCATGGGATGCCGAAATGGACTCAGACTGCCACCTAGTGGCTATAGTAGTCACATGTTTTTCACACAATATGTGAAACACGCGGAGCGTGAGTCCTTAGTAGCTATTCTTAGGTAATGTATGTCTAGCCTTTAACTGGTTTGCTTTTCTCAAGCTCCAAAGCCAATTTCCAGACTTAGTTGTGGGTATCCAGGTCTCAGAGGATAGAAGAGTAAACTTGGGAATCAAGCTACAACCACCTCTTCTCTTTGAGCTCCCAAGGTGGATCTATCTTGACCTTATGTTAATTGTGATCCAGGGTGGGTTCTCATAGGCATGTTGTGGGAGCTCTTAGGGTCTTGGACAAAGCCCTTGTCATGCCCACCTGCTCTCTCAGGTTATTTAAAATGTTTCGCAATCAAGCTCTCAAATTTGGCAGGAAGTCAGGATGGCCGAGCGGTCCAAGGCGCTGCGTTAAGGTCGCAGTCTCCAATGGAGGCGTGGGTTCGAATCCCACTTCTGACATGTCTTTATTCCTTACTTGGAGGTATCTTCTACCAGAAGGTTGCCATTTGTGTGCTATAAAGCAGTTGCCCATTAAAGTGTGCATTCAAATCCTGTTACTAATGTGGTCAAGCACTCTAAAAGTAAGTTTGATCCCCCACTGCCACTCTGGGTCTCTAAGCAAGACCCTTAACCCCACACTGCTCCTGGGTGCCACACAATGGCAGCCCACTGTGCTCCCCAAGGGGGTGGGTTAAATGCAGATAATTAATTTTGTTGCTCTGTACTTGTGACAGTGGAATGACAATAAAGTTTAATTATTTTATTAATTATCATTAAAACATATCAATGCCCTCCTGTTCAAGCCATACAGATAGCACCCAATTAGTCAGATGGTTAAAGATTCCGTTTATTGTAGCTCATCACTGGTAGTACAGATGAGTATCTGATCAGGAATCCAAGCAAAGCAAATCAAAGATTTGCAACACTAAAATGATGCACTTGCAATTATTCACATTTACAAAACTATACCTCAACACACGCTCAAAATGGATGTTTTTGAACATAAAACATCATCCTTTCTTTAACCAGACCTGAGTTGCTCTGTAAAAAGATAAATGATTGTTCTGTTTTCCTGCCATTCTATCTTGACCCTATGTTAATTGTGATCCAGGGTGGGTTCTCATAGGCATGTTGTGGGAGCTCTTAGGGTCTTGGACAAAGCCCTTGTCATGCCCACCTGCTCTCTCAGGTTATTTAAAATGTTTCGCAATCAAGCTCTCAAATTTGGCAGGAAGTCAGGATGGCCGAGCGGTCCAAGGCGCAGCGTTAAGGTCGCAGTCTCCAATGGAGGCGTGGGTTCGAATCCCACTTCTGACATGTCTTTATTCCTTACTTGGAGGTATCTTCTACCAGAAGGTTGCCATTTGTGTGCTATAAAGCAGTTGCCCATTAAAGTGTGCATTCAAATCCTGTTACTAATGTGGTCAAGCACTCTAAAAGTAAGTTTGATCCCCCACTGCCACTCTGGGTCTCTAAGCAAGACCCTTAACTACACACTGCCCCTGGGTGCCACATGTTAAAGAAAAATGATTATTTTTAGCTTTTAATACAGTTAATCTTATGGCATGTGTAAACACTCTCACTTGAACATATTTCTTAATTTTGAACAAGGCTGTGTTAATGATTTAAAACTACTAATGGGTAAGTATTTAGAGCACCAGGCCATAAAATGAGTATCTCCTGGGGGCGAACATTATTTAAGCCTGCAGGAGAGATTTCTGCTTGGTTTACAGAAGGTCAAAAGTCTTCCAGAATAAACAACCAGATGATGGTGTGAAACTGAATCAGGAAAAGGCCCCCGCATTCCACATCAATTCTGTGGAAGCTTATCTTGTGTTTTATGACTTTAAGAATTCTAGATGCCAGGACAAGCTTTCCGCCTTTTCTTGTTAAAACAAAGAAGCAAATGACCCCAGATGTTTGCAGTAGATTAGGTGAAGCGCTAGGCAGTGTCAGAGATAGCTTCTGGTTGGAGGACCAAGGGCCAGCCTCATGTGAATAAATTAAATACAAGAGGATAAAGCTTTCTACATAGAACTAACAAATCAGATTTTGCCCTTGCAAACTCTCCAAAGATGTCTTGTACGTCTTTGCTTTCCTTCTCTCCTATGTCAGGTAATGGAATGTATGTCTCTGTTGTTCTGCAGTTTCTGGTGTAGGTTTGTGCATTGTCTTATTTCTAAGTTTATGCATTGTCTTATATTGGATTAAACTCTGTAATTCTGTGACGTCAACACGCAATGTTGGTTTTATTACCAAACGCAGCTCGCCGGGTGGACCTGGAGAGGGAAGAATGAAAAGCCAACCTTTTTCCAAAGTTAACTATGTTAGAATATTTTCTTCCTTTACAATTGGGGGCTCGTGCCGGTTCTGGAATCTCGGCGGGCGGCTGTTTGGTCCTGATTGATCCGTCTCGGCCCGACGCTTCGGTGTGGTAAGACAGTATTTGATTATTTTTCAGTTGTCTGAAGCGCCGTGTGGTCGGACCGGGGCTGATTTGCTGTGTGCGGCCTCACAGAATTCAGAAGCTGCAGAGGTAGATAGAATCCCTCCTAAAAGAGTCGGTTGTTTAAGGATTTGAATAAATACACATTACAGGGAACTTTGGCTAGTTCAAACAGAGCCTTTACGTTAACTCTGACTTAAGCTGGGTTTTTTAAAAGAAGGTTTTATTGATTGATTAATTAATTAATTGATTAATTAATAAAGATTAATTTATTCTTTAGCCCTGAGGAACAACCCCTGTGGCCTCTAAAAAAGAATTTCGGGTGTCTGTGTATTAATTAGCAGGGGCTTGTATCAGCCCGGAGATTTCGACTCATCTCCAGTGGACTTATAATTATTTGGGTTAATTGGATCGAGTTGTATCACTCGTGGAATAAGGACTAATAGCAGGTTGGATCACCTTTCTTTGGCACCCTTAATCGGGTTGCTTAGAGCATAAAGGACTGAGAATACTAAATTTAGCAGGTTGAATCACCTTAAAGGACTGATAGCAGGTTGAATCACCTTGAAGGACTGAGAAGTTGAAATGAGAATAAAAGGGATTTGTAAAAGTGAAGTTGGAAAATTAAAAGATGCGTCATACATTCTTTTAGCCGGCACCTGACATTTTCTTTTCTTTTCTGTCTTTTCTTGACTGAACTACGACGTTGTCTGTGTTTCTGTGTTTTGTATGTTTCTTTGTGTTTGTGTGCGTGCTTGGCTGCGGGTTGATCTATTGCTGTGTGTCTGTCTTCCCCCGTTATACTTAGCCTATGTTCCACCACGCGCTGCTGTCTATTCGTCTGTCTGTGTCTGAATTGTGCTGAGATTGTGCGGAAGTGATTTGTGTTTCAAGATTGTGTTATGAAATATTGTTAAATGTTTTTGCTGGATGTTGTATTACTAACTTTCTGTTAAAATGTGCTTCTGTGGGACAGAGGTGTCTCCGTTTTGGGTTACAAGTTGTGTTTCACAGCAGGGGGACTGATTGACCCCCCTTATTTGCATTTTGGGAGTGCTTCAGTTCTGTTAGCACTATTTCCAGCTCACGCTTTCAGGATTCTTGGATTTTGATGTGAATTACTTTTAGAACTGTGTTTTGTGTTGAGAAGAAAAGTACAAAATAACAGATTTACAGATGTTTTTACTTTCTCAGCGGGTGAAATGTGTTGCATCAGTTCCAGGCTGGAGCACTGGAATGATCCAATTGTTTTTTATAATACTGTAACATTGACAATCACTTAAATTTCTAGGTTTCCTGACAGGATGGAACACCCTCACTGATTGTAACAAGAGAACAAAAATGAGAACATATGGATGTTTTTCTGCTTGACAGTGTTTTCTACACTGTTAATGTAGGACATGTTGAAACACTAATGAATGACTTTGTTTCTTGTAGGACGATCTTCGTGTGCAGCCCATTTTGCATATTACATGACCACATGAACGGTTTTTGGGTTTTCCTACAGGGGTCTAGGTAGCCATTTAATAACAGTGGGCTATCATGAAATACGGTTGTGTGTATAATATGGAGTTTTTAAAAAAAGGTTCACTCAAAACTGAACAATATTGGACCTATTGGATGATGTCTTTTTTTTTTTTTTTTCAACCATGGTGTTATAATAATTGTGTTTAAGACTTTTACAGGATGAATTTTGGTTTGAAATCTGGGGTAACATCCTGCATCTTTCTTACAATGGGGTGTTGATGAGTCTGCTTGAGTGTGAATGAGAGTGAATGTGTAGGCAGATGGCCTTTGATGGGTTTTAGGATGCTCTGTGTAAATATGACCTCAGTTTAGTGTGTAGCTGTGTGATATTTTTCTTATTTTAAACTATTTAGGGACAGTAAAGGTTTTGTTTCATAAATATGTTTTTATTACTGCTTTTAGGGACAATTTTAAGGTAAAGACGATTACATATTTTGGTGTCACAATCTGGTTAAAGCTGAATCATCTGCTTGTGCAGTGAAATTAATATGAAACGAGAATTCAGCCTTGGCTTAAAGCAGATAGATGTAGTTATTAGGAAACTGTGTTATCCACTTTGACTAACAACACTAACAAACTAACCTAAATTCTAACTAAATAAACTTGGTTTATATTTCTTATGGGTAACTGATTGGACATGTTGAAATTTTAGCATAATGGGGGAAAGTTCTTCCATTTTTGTTTTTCCACCTCTAAATTGTTTTTCTTTTGGAAATAAGAAAACACAGGGGGATGTTACAAAGATAAGATATTACAGATGGAACTTTGAAATTTACATAATCTCAGTCTAGTTTGAATACTAGATGGAAGATTTGGAGAAATGGTGGAACATCTTATAATATTTTGGTTTTTCAGCTAATTATTATATAACAGTGACATAGATTCCAAATTGTTTTCAAAATGATAATTTTATTATATCAACAGGGGGAGAAGGAGAAGTAGACCCTAATTCCTGGTAAATTTTTGGATATGGTTAATGGTAAATTAGTTAATCAATAATTTTGATTTTTTTTTCATTCAACAATAGTGAATTATGGATTTCTTTAATGTAGAGTCATATGGCCTTCCTGCTTTGCTAAAATATGATGTATGTGATATAGAAGCTTCTACTAAATTAGATTTGATCATCTAAAATTGAACGGTTTCAAATAACATCTATGCCATGTTTATTTACATTTAAAATTGTTGATAGATTTCTGCATCACTGCTGACTTTGATTATATACAGTTGGGTGTAAATTGTTAATTTTGAGGAAAATTTTGGTTAAAACTGCTATGAAATTCAAATAAAATGTAAATAATTTCTGAAATTTTAAAATAGGACTTTGTCTTGAAGCGTGGGACAATGATAAGGATGTTTGGTATTTAGTAGAACAATATGAAATTCATAACTATTTGACAAAGTGCAATTCAATCACAACTTTTATTGGTATCAGTACTAGGACATTTTATAGTTTATTCTAATTCTTTAATGAGTTTGTGAGGGTTGTGATTTTAGAATTTGTAGTTGATATTTGGCACAAGCAGAGTGAATGTCATCGAGGTATTGACGTTTATTGATTTTGAACAGTAAGTGTCATTATTTTCTTAATTCTGGCACATCCGATCGTGGACTATTTTAACAAATTTCTATGTTTATTCTTTTTGCAGTTCAGGATTTGGGGCAGTTGGCCGTTTGTGCTATAACAACAACAAATCTAGAGCCACATGGGAGGATGCATCACAAGATAAATTTTATTTATAGTAGTGAAAGTAACAAAATGTGGCAAATATAAGTTTTGCTTTTTAATTACTTTGTATTATTTTTTCTCTGGCAGTTCTCCTTCCTTCTGACTTGATGGCAATCTTGGGGGAAGGGTCTTTTAAGCTCAGAGATCATGGGAAGATGTATTTGAAGGGATCTTCTTGATTACCGCATCAGGCCGCTGTTGTTGCTGAACAAAGACATGATGATGCTGCACTGTGCCCATCTTCTGCTGGACTGCTGTATGAAAGCCAAACGCTGTTGAGCGATTACGAAGGTCAGTGAAGGCGAACTGTTCTCCTGCTGTCACGTGAGGGCAAAGTGCTGCTCACAGGACCTGGCAACAGATGTCTCTTTTGAGTGTTGTTTTTCCTACCTGACTGAAAACAAAAGGGACTCAAGCGTTATCTGGGGGAGTCTTCTATGGCTGGGAATCAGCAGTGAGTCGGGACAACAATGATGATAGCCTTTTGTCCAAACCCGGACGGGGGTTTCAGTAGATGACTGGTCTGCTGGTTTCTATGTCCTGCTCTGTCGACCACGAAAGGCTGACCAAAGTTCATCAAAGCGGGACTGTATCCAGATGTTTCTGCACTGCTGGAATGACTGCTTCTCTGGACACCTTCTGATTCAGCAGATAAAGAATTGGGGCATGGCAAGTCGCTCAGCGGTGGTCCTGTTGTGTGTTCTCATGTTTGATCCTGGATTCTCACCTCTGATCATGTGACCTGGGCACCAAAGCCCACTCCTGGGGTTCCCTTCAGTCTGCAGGTTGGAGACGAAATGGGTGCCAACAAAACTTGGTAGTGGTGAATAAGTTCTTTTCTTTAAATTTTTGTAGTGTGTGATGCCATTGTTCTCTTCTTATTTTAGATATAGCACTGAGGCGCCCTGTTGTCTTCACGTCCTGAAGCCCTGCAGTGTAATTCTAAGTGTTGAGGACACCCCATCTCCTGGGGTCAGAGGTTTTACAATGCAGTTGGGGGTTGGTGTGCACCAACTGTTACGACACTGCATTCCTCCATGATTCACTCTGTTTGTCTCACAAAATGCTAATGTGTCTTTTTCCCTTCCTGCCTGAAAAGAATGGGCAGGGACTAACTATTGCAATTACATTTTTTCTTAACTATAGCTGAATTGCATTGTGTGTTACGCTTCATCTACTAAGGAAGATGATCTAAATTTTATTTACATAGTACAGTGGCTACCATTCAGTAAAACTAAATTTAAATTTAAATGGAATTTGAAATTAAGGTGTTAAAGTGGATTGATGGGTGTCTATAGAGCTTACTGAGCAAATGACACCAAGTTCTGTGTTGATTTCATAAATTTAATCAAACATTAGAATTCTTTGATTGAGGTGTGCAGATTGTAACAGCATCTGGGACACCATGTTTGAATTGCATCCAACTGTGTTACATGAGGCTAAGGTTAGTGGTGATGGCGGATTTCATCTCAATGAGTTGTGTAGGATTTTTATTGTATTCTATGACAGAACATTTGTTCTGTTATAGAAACAGGGGGACATGAATGGAATTGATCTGATAGGCAAATTTTTAGTTTGGATCTCTCTGTACTTTTCAGGAAAAAGAGGTTATTGAAGTTAAATCAAAATAAACTAAACATTTTACGGTGTATTAGCAGCATTAAAGAAGTACTAGTTGCATACATATGAAGCCAGTAAAATTTATAAATTGAATATACTAAACAAAATATTGCCTATCAAATAATTTACATAAAATAGTGTTTCTTAAACTAAGGAAGGTGATTGTTGGATTGTTGCATCTCTATTCATATGTTTTAAAATAAGTTGTTTAACTAAGACATCCAGGAAGGTCTAAACTAAAGATTTACATTATTTAATAAATTTAGCTTGTATCCCGGAATCTCTCTCCAAAACTGAAAAGGCATTGATAATTGATAAACAATATAAAAAGGGTAATACATTATTCAATTAAATATTTTATAAATAGGTTTTCAAAAGAATAAATGGATCAAAGGTAAAAATGGTTGAAATTTTTGGGATTTAAAACTATGATTGGAATAAAGTAGGTCATTTTTGATATTTAGTGACAAGGTTAACTATACTCATGTAAAGCAGGCTGATCATTTTTTAAGGTTTAAAAAAATAGAAAATATGATGATTGAAATTAAATTGGTCTAAATTGGAGATTTACAAATTAACAATTATGGAACTGCTTCTAAAATACAGTTAAGTTTTGGGTTGCAACGTGATAGGAAACATTTATTTCTCATGTAAGCCTTATATAAAAAGGGGGTCAAAGGATTGATAAAATACAGCTCTAAAGGTGCAGATTTATAATACAAAAGGAAGACAGCAAAGCTGTCATAAAGTGTCGGATGTGGCATTAACCAATCAACAGGGTTGTCCCCATGTGAGCTCTGGGCAAGGCGGATGTTTCCAGGACCTGTTACCCACATTCCAGGATGGAAAGGTAAGCTTGCACATTTGTCTCATAAAGATTTCTTACGGGATGCAACGTGAATTTGAAAGCCACCAAACGACTTCGAAACGTCCAAACTCGAGGACGGATTCAAAGGGAATCGACTGGAGTGCGCCTGAAGGTTATCAAAGAAAGTGGTCTGAACAAACGCTTGAACCATACCCGAGTGGAAATTACATCTCATGCTGTGTCCGTCTACAAGGGGAAAGAAGGAGGGTATGTGGTTCCATTGAGTCAATTACTGCAGCAACTGTGAGAACCCTGTATAGCTGCAGGGCATACAGAATCTACAGTCTCAACGGTCCGGGAGTGTCTGAGGGGCCACCATCACAGCGGGAGGAGGATCTGCATTTCAGGCAGAGGCGGCGACGCGCCACCTGCCAAAACCACTCAATTTTCCTGAATTACAAGGCTTAAAAGGCCCGGACAGGCACAATAATCCTGTTCCGGTGTCCTTCCATTGAGAAAAGGAGATTGCACCCTCTCCTTAAACTCACTGTTAAATTGGCATAATACTCCAATTTTCAGTGAGCAACGGACACTCAGGTGAAAACCTGAGGTTTACAACCGAGGAGGAACACGTGAAGGATCAGGCTACAAGATCATCATTAACTTATCTTCTTTTTATTGCGTGTTTTCGTTTTTTGCGACCTCTTCAAGAACATTCGTTTCTTTTTGCGCGTATTTTTGGATCGTTTCCTGACGAAGAATTCATATTCATTTTTGAAAGACTATCGAAGGAGCATAGAGACG
>JAGKQL010001596.1:0-10520 GCA_018398635.1 Cyprinodon brontotheroides
AACCTGCCCCTAGCTTGATGCTAAACTGTTAGCTTCCTGGTAAACTTGCCCCTAGCTTGATGCTAAAGTGTTAGCTTCCTGGTAAACCTGCCCCTAGCTTGATGCTAAACGGACCAGTTTCCAGTCGGGAGTCGCCGTCTTAACGACATTGAATCTTCCGACCAGAACCAGTGAATTTGGGTCAGATGGGTTCTGGTCCACCAGGTGTCGATTCTGGGCTGTTTCCAAACTTCCTCTATTTAAGCTAGCAGCTGCATCCAGAACCGGTTCTTTGGACTGATAGTTTCGGTTCTGATGTTTGCAGGGTGAGTTCTGCCTCCTGGTACTTCCTGAACGTGTTTGGGCTGAGGAGCATGTACACCCTGGTTCTGGGTCAGGACAACGGTGAGTTTTGCTTCCAGAACGTTCTGGCGCTCCAATAAATCTTCTTCATAGAAAATGATGATAGTTTCAAAATTAACAGGATATGGATCAGAAAAAAGTTACATTTTCTAATCTAATCTTTGTATTTCAATTATTTAAACTTTTCACATTTTGGGTTTTGGACTCAGAACTTTTCCAGATTCGCTCCCATTAAGTTTATGTTAAAATTGGTTTTGCTCCTGTTTCCGTGGCGACAGAACAAGGCTCTCTGATTGGTCCGTTTCCTCCACAGCTGCTGACCAATCGCGGATCATGCAGGACCAGATGACTGGTGCCGCCATGGCGATGCCCCCTGACCCCAACAAGGCTTTTAAGGTGGTTCTGGTGGGTTTGGTTCTGGTGGGTGGGGTTCTAGTGGGTCGGTTCTGGTAGGTCGGTTCTGGTGGGGTTGGTTCTGGTGGTTCTGGTGGGGTCGGTTCTGGTGGGTCGGTTCTGGTGCAGCTGGTGCAGCTGTGACGCCTCGGTCTGTCTGCTGCTTTCAGAGCGAGTGGGAGGCGCTGGAGGTGGTGAACCACAAGTGGGCGCTGGAGAGCGTGGAGGAGGAGCTCATCTCCAAAGACCTGAACTTTGGAAACTTTCTCGGCGCCGACGTCAAGCACAGCATGTTCTGAACCGGATCCAGAACAGTTTTTATTTCTGAGCACACCGGACCCAAAGCGGAAACCCGGTCGGTTCTTCCTGAGGAAAGCGGATCTTGATGACCGATGCTGCTGCCACAGACCTTCAGGAAGCCCAGAAACGTTGATCAGAACATCTCCATGGACAGAAGGTCGGGCGGACGGTCAGAACGAGGTCAGGAGGTTATTCTCTGATGTTCAGCTTCTGCTTTGTTCTTTTCTGGAATAAACTGAATTCTGATTCCTTCTCCTGAGTGTTTGGTGCTGCTGGGTTCTGGTCTTGGTCTGTAGTGGGAAAAAAGTATTCAACCATTAATCCAGTTGAAACAAACTGAATAAAAAACATTTTTCTTTGGATAAATAGCATCACTAAATATATGAGAAATCTAAATTTACAAGACCACATTTCCAACCTTTCCATTATAGAAGGATATTTATCACCGATGGTAATAAAAAAAAAAGAGGAAAATTGGTGAATATATGTAAATAGAACTCAAAACTCAAAAATTGTGGAAAAAACATGTATATAACATAATAAATGCACACCTGTTATCGGGTCAAATGTTTAATGATTATAATAGATGGAAAAATCATGGAAAATATTATGATAGCTAAAATATGCTTAGCAATAAATATAGAGCCATAGAATCACATCTAGCTGCTAAAACTAACTGTTTTTCCCATGAGGGTCATTGTTGATGTCCACCCGGGACATGCGCTGGGATGAAATGTCTTTTAATGGAGGAGAGAGGCCCCCATGATCCTCTCATTATTCCAGATTGAGTTCAGCTCTTCAGAATCAGTCAAAGCACAGATTGAAAAGTTGGAGGATTTAATCTCAGCTCTTCCTAACGGTAGCTGAGATGATCCGATCATCAGAGTTCATTCTCTGATCTCTGCCAATACTGACCATCAGCCACCAGGGGCCATCTAACACTATGAAGGAACTAATATCAAACACCCAGATACTAAAAATGTTCGTCTTTCATTAAAATAAAACACATTTTCCTTCTCATTCATGTTGGATAATTAAAAATCAAAAAGCCAAAAGCTGATGTCAGAACATCTTCAGGTGGCGTCTTCATCTTCCTGTTGATGTGGGTCCCTAAATAGCTGACATTTTTGAGCGAGGTTCAATGGGGGTCTGCAGAGCAGCTGGTCCTTAACACATCAGGTGGACTACTGATGTGTTAATTAGCTAATCAGAGGGGGATTATTCTGCCCCTTTTATTCTGATTGTTTTTCCTGGTTTCCTTCAGATGACTCAGATGAGCTCTGATCACTTTTTAATGTCTTTAAGCCCACGCCTCCTCCTGCTGAAGGATGGCTGAATGGTCCTCCATCAGGGTCTCAGGCACCTTGGTCCCTCTGTAAAAGAAACCCGTCTCTAGGGAAAGAAGGTCCTGTAGGTCATTTTAATATGTCACCTAGTCAGTTCCAGTCTGGCCAGAGGGTCAGAGGTCATGTAACAAAAGAACTTTTGATAAAAATTTGAACTTTGTCACAAATCATTGAATTATTCCATAATTTCAATCTTACCCAGTAAATTTACTTCCTTAGTGTTGGGTTCTCTTTATCACTTCTGCAGAAATCCAGACAAGCTTCTCCTCAGCAGAGGGAGGGGCAGCTGCAGCAGCCTTCTCTGCTGCTTCCACCAGACATGATGGTGTGGTGGAAGAATATAGACTTTCTATCTGATTTCAAACGATGTTTCCAAAGTGGGAAAACAAATCAAGAACCAGAAACAAGAGTTTCATGAGGTGAAGAAATACCGAACCAGGGGTGCAAGCTGAACCATCAACAAAGCTGGTTTTCCTAAGCACACATCAGACAGTCAGGCTGGGGTGTTCAAAACCTAAATCCAGAAGTCGTTTCTGTCTCTGCTGCTAACAATTACCTTAATAGATCACTTTCCTTTATAAAAGGCCATTTATTCCCTTATTTATTTACTTTACTGGTTTTAGTCATAATTTTAGTATTTTTATTTAGGTTGTTTTATTTATTCTGCTCTCAGGTACATAACCCAAATTCAGATGGAAAAATAAGCAGCATCTATATGGATCCTTATGAGTTTAGCTTTGCTGTTTTCTCTCGTTTTATCTTCTTTCCACCTTTTTCTTCATCAGAACAAATAAAATATGTTCTGTTGTTACGAAAAAAACTAAAAGTTTCAGTCAATTTAACCTCCAAAAGATATATCTGAGCTATAGATCCATGGAGAATAGATCATTTTAAAGCCTCCATCATTCATCTTAATGTAGGAATTAAATCCTGTTATTTATATCCTCTATCATTATAATCATTATTATTATTAAATAATATTATTTCCAATAGAGTAATTTGAACTCCGTATAATTATTAATCAATAATTATGTTAAATAAATTAACATATTTATTCAGATCAGCTTAAGATAGATTTACTTCTTAAATAATTGTAAATAATTTAAAGCAAATTCAATCAACCTAATTTATTTTTATACAAGTTATTTCCTCTACACACATATAGATTTATTTACCCTTAAGGTTTAATCTAAATCCATGAACCAGAAACTGTCCTTGTGCAATCTCACACATTTTAGTCTGGATTATCAGGCTAATATTTTATATCTTCAAAAGCGGCTTTCTTCCTAAAATGAGAGATGTGGAGCATCATGTGATGCTGAAAGGTTGGGAAGCGATGCTGAAGCAGAGAACAAACCAGCTTAGCAGGATCAAGGCCTCCAGATTACAGAGAAACAGGTTTGGTAAAACTGAGCGAGTTCTGATGCTGGGTATTTCAGATTAAGCTTTCATCACCTGCTATGGATTAATAACTGCTCTCCTCAGTTACAGAGGGGCGGGATTATAATCCTGTTTGGTTTTTAATAGCAAATAATGTAGTCACAGACAAACAGCGCCATCTGGTGGTAAAGCATTTAATTCATATAAAAGATTCAAGTACAATAAAATAATTTCCTCTGATATTTGACAGAAAAAGACGAAAATGAGCCCAGTGGTTCCTGCTGCTCCACCCTGGAATAATAATCTGATAATAATCTGACATTACTTACAAAAATACTGTACACCCCATCTATAAATATGAAAATAAAATCCTGTCACCAGCCGATCAGATCAATCATTACAAATAAATATCTGAAGAAAAAACAAACAAACAGCTAAATATACAAACAGATCCCCAAAATCCCTGACAGATGTCGGTTCGGCCCGCCCAAACTGGGCCGCGCCAGAACCAAGAATAGTTCTTCCTGAAATCACAAACTGGATGTTTGGAAAAAAAAAAATTGTTTTCAGGCGGAGAAAAAACAAAACAAAACAGCAGATTGGTAATTTGATTTAATCTGAGGGAAAACTTTAAAAGCTTGTATTTTTGCTGCTCGGTTCTCCAAGTCAGGACCGGTTCTGGTCCAAATCAATAGAATCAACCTGAGTCTGGCGCCTGATCACAGTCAGCGACGCCTCTGTGATGTCATCGTCAGACAGCGAGCTGGGGAGCCTGAGCTGAGGCGGGAACAGCGGTTGGTTTGGATCTTGTCCCTGGCTGGTAGAGACAGGGCGTGGCTGGCTGGTCTGCAGGAGGAAGCGGGTCGATCAGAACATAAACCAGAACCTCTGATCATTTTAGAACAATAGCGCCAATCAACCAGGCAGAATAACATATTCTGCGTTACGTTAATTACTATAGCGTCTGTTAGATGGATAAATATATAGAAAAAGCTGAAATTTAATCCCACAGCAGGAAACTGTTTGCTGCTGCAGCAAACTGGGTTCTATGATTCTGTTCTGCCTGCGGCTCAGGTGTGATGTCACTTCCTGTCCAAGCAGAAGGTACTGACATGATCTGGTCCTCTGAGGCCACCGTCACTTTGCTGTCATGAGTAGAACCACTGGCGCTGTCCTTGTTCTGAAGTAGCTGGTGTCTGCAGACAAACACACCGCAGCAGGTCATGTGACCCGGCAGACCAGGAAGTACAACCTCTATGATGGACAGGGACTCACAGTGTCCGTCTCTGAGCCCTCCGTAGTGATTGGACGGCGATGAGGTCATAGCGGCTTGGAGGCTCTGATTGGGCGGAGTCCTTCCTCAGGAGGAACCTGGAGAAATCCAGATCCCTGCTGCGACATGTCCCGAACTGGTTTGGTTCTCTGACCATGAGAATAAGAACCTTACCCGGGAATGCCTGCGCGGAAAGGAGCGCCCTCACCGGGAACTCCTCGCAGAGGCGATCTGCGCAGAGGAATGCCTAGCCCAGGGAACTCCTGCGCCCAGAGGGAAAGTCTACGCCAGAAGGAAAAGTCTCGCCCAGAGGCAGCCTCGCCCAGGGAACTCCCTCACAGAAGGAGCGTCACCGCCCAGAGGCGTCGCCCAGAGGCAGCCTGCGCCGGGGAAACACCTGAAAGAAAATCTTGCCTGGGGAGCGCCTGCTTAGAATGAACTCGCCGGGGGCGTCTGCGCCCAGAGGCAGCCTGAGAGGACACACCTTGCCGGGGCGCCTGCAGAAGGTACTTCGCCAAGGGAACGGCTTGCCCCGGGGAACGGCTCGCAGAAGAAACGCCTCGCAAAACAAACGCCTCGCAAAAGAAACGCCTCGCAAAAGAAACGCCTCGCAAAAGAAACGCCTCGCAGAAGGAACGCCTCGCAGAAGGAACGCCTCGCAGAAGGAACGCCTCGCAGAAGGCATGCCTCGCAGAAGGAAATCCTTGCCCGGGGAACGCCTCGCAGAAGGAAATCCTTGCCCGGGGAACGCCTCGCAGAAGGAAATCCTTGCCCGGGGAACGCCTCGCAGAAGGAAATCCTTGCCCGGGGAACGCCTTGCAGAAGGAACGTCTCGCCAGGGGAACGCCTCGCAGAAGGAACGCCTCGCAGAAGGAACGCCTCGCAGAAGGAACGCCTTGCCCGGGGAAAGCCTCGCAGAAGGCACGCTTGCCGAGGGAACGTCTCGCATAAGGAACGTCTCACCCGGGGAATGCCTCACCATGACGCCAGAAGGCCTCGCTGGGGAGCACCTCACCAGGGAGCGCCTTGCAGAGGGAGCGTCTGCGCCAGGGACCCCTGAGACCTGTCACCCATTCTGAACTGGTTCTGGCGGCCTGTAGATATTTTCTTCAAGGCAAAACCCATATGACCTTTTTCAGACAGGTAGCAACCAATGGGTGGACTAAAGCAGCTCTGTGTGGTTCTGGGAGTTTCGTTAGGTACCTGAGGGGGAAGTCCACTATGATTGTCCAGTTTCTCTCTGGTGAACTTGGTGTGGGAGAACCTCTTGGTGGATGATCAGAACCTCAGGGGAGGACCACAGGTCCAGTTTCTTGGTGGCCAGCTGGTGCTTCTTGCAGGCCGGGACAATACCTGTAGAAACAGCAGTGAGTCGGTTCTGCCCAGAACCTTTCAGAACTGGAGGGACAGCGGCGTTTACCAGGGGGTTCTCCTCCTCCAGCGTCTCCATGTTGGTGAAGAGCTCGATGCAGTCCTGCAGTTGGATTGCGTGCTCTGCTGCTTTGGGAACACTCCATGCTGGCGTGTTTCTCGTGGCGCTGCAGAACAGAACCAGAAGGTTCAGGGGTCCAGCTAAACATCTCTTCATGTCTGATAACAGAACCTGCCAAATTCTACCTCGGCCTCATTCTGGTTGTAGAACCTCTTCTTCATGTCCGGGTCCCAGTCGTGTACGTGCGGCTGAGCTGCAGAAACAGAACAAACCTATCAGAACGCTTCCTTTTCAGCCAAGGGGGAGCTGCTGCCTCAATAGGACTTCCTGCTGGGACGGGTTTGGGTTTTCAGAACCTCATCTGGATCTCTCTGCTCTGAGGCAGTTCCTCTATGTTTTCTATCTAGAACCTTGGATCTATAACCTTATCTATACATACCTTATCTATATACTGATCTATACACCCTAATCTATGACCCTGATCTACACTACCGTTCAAAAGTTTGGGGTCACATTGAAATGTCCTATTTTTTGAAGGAAAAGCTGTACTTTTCAATGAAGATAACTTTTAAACTAGTCTTAACTTTAAAGAAATACGCTCTATAGATTGCTAATGTGGTAAATGACTATTCTAGCTGCAAATGTCTGGTTTTGGTGCAATATCTACATAGGTGTATAGAGGCCCATTTCAGCAACTATCACTCCAGTGTTCTAATGGTACAATGTGTTTGCTCATTGGCTCAGAAGGCTAATTGATGATTAGAAAACCCTTGTGCAATCATGTTCACACATCTGAAAACAGTTTAGCTCGTTACAAGCTACAAAACTGACCTTCCTTTGAGCAGATTGAGTTTCTGGAGCATCACATTTGTGGGGTCAATTAAGCGGCTCAAAATGGCCAGAAAAAAAGAGAACTTTCATCTGAAGCTTCGACAGTCTATTCTATACGATCAAGTAGAAACTTCTGCAAGTTTCCAGATCCTGACCTAAAAGCAGAGGGAAGGTGGCGGGGAACTGCTTTCCCTCTAAGATCTGAGCAAAGATCAGTTGAAATCTGAATAAACTTGTAATCATTAACAGAGTGAAGCTCAAGCTTCTGGTTCTGATCCAGCTGAGGCTGGAACCGTCTCCTGAGCAGAACCAGGGCGGCTTATTGGACTTCGGTGTTTGTTTGGACTCACAGCTGAAGGACCGCGGCTGCCCCCTCCCCATCCCAAGCTCCGTCGTCCGTTGGAGTTCACGGCCTGGATGGTGAACAGGCTCGCCTCCTCCTGCGACAGGCCTGCCTCTTTGCTGGATGCTCATTGGCTGGAGGACTGGGGGATGGGGCTTCCTCCTGCTTGTGGTCCTCCTTCTCTTCTTCTGGTATCAGGAGGCCCAGAATCCGCTCCCAGGTCCCCACTGGGCGTTGGTTCCGTTAGAGATTAGGTGGCGAGCTCTGGGGCGTTACCGACCCTCGTGTGCGCCCCCTGGTCCCCGGGCGTTGACCTCTGCTGGCTTGGCTGTCCGATGGAGCGTTTAGGCAGTTCTGGTTCGGATGGTCGGCGGCCTCTGGGCGATCCTGCTCATCTGAGGAGAAAAGCAGAACCGAGGAGCAGGTTGGAGATTCATTTAATCACTCAGATCTGGGTTTCTATCATTAAGCTATGGACCACCATGGCCGGACCAGAACCAGTCTGGAGGACCAGGTCTGATCAGAGGTTCTAGGGGGCTTTCTGAAGGCCTGTCTGTCTTTGGACTGGTTCTGTTCCTCCAACCTTCACAGCAGGAACATCTGAGCTACCAGCAGATGAAAACCCAGGCAGGAACCTGAGGGTTTGTTGGGCCATCAGTCCTACCGTCACTGGCGCCCGTTGGTTTTGGGGTTTTATACAGCTCCTCCTCCTCCCTCTTCCCTCCCTCCCTCTTCCTCTAGCTCCTCAGCAGGGTCAGGAGGTGGGACATAGCGCCTGCAAATGGCCAGAGTAAAGGCTGGGGACCCAGCAGAGCTCCGCCCCACTAACACGCAGTCATGTGTTCTGCTCACGCTAGCCTCTGCAGGAACAGGCTGTAAGCCTCACAGCTGCTACTGCTTCTGCGCGACACGTTGAGCAGCAGCGAGGGTGTGTCGGGCTGCTGGCGCCCGTGCAGTTGCTGCGGGAGCGTAGTCCCTGTAGTTGGGCTGGCTCCCTCCCAGGTAGGCGCCAGAAGAACAGAATCCTGCGTTCTGATGCGCTCAAGCTCATACCTGAAGGCCACAGAAGCTTCTCTGGTGAGTGAGCGTTTTCTCAAAGATGGCGCCTGAGGCAGCTTGGCGTTTGGGTTACTTACACAAGATGTGGAGTCGGTCAGGATGCAGCTCCCAGGGTGCGTCTGGGTTGTAGATTTTATAAGCGATGATTGAAGACATCAGCGGCGACCATCTGGAGGAAGACGAACAGGACAAGCATCTGAGCCAGTCTCACACAGCTAGCATCTGAGCTGGTCTCACACAGCTAACATCTGAGCTAGTCTCACGCCCCAGCATCTGAGCTAGTCTAACACAGCTAGCATCTGAGCTAGACTAGCAACACAGCTAGCATCTGAGCTGAACTAACACAGCTAGCATCTGAGCTAGACTAACACAGCTAGCATCTGACAGACTAGCATCTGAGCTAGTCTCACACAGCCAGCATCTGAGCTGGTCTAACACAGCCTGCATCACGAGCTGGTCTCACACAGCTAGCATCTGAGCTGGTCTCACACAGCTAGCATCTGAGCTGGTCTCACACAGCCAGCATCTGAGCTAGTCTAACACAGCTAATATCTGAGCTAGTCTCACACAGCTAGCATCTGAGCTGGTCTCACACAGCTAGCATCTGAGCTAGTCTCACACAGCTAGCATCTGAGCTGGTCTCACTGGCCCAGCATCTGAGCTGGTCTCACACAGCCAGCATCTGAGCTGGTCTAGCAGCTAGCATCTGAGCTAGTCTCACACAGCTAGCATCTGAGCTGGTCTAACACAGCTAATATCTGACCCTGGTCTCACACAGCTAATATCTGAGCTGGTCTCACACAGCTAGCATCTGAGCTAGTCTCACACAGCTAGCATCTGAGGCTAGTCTCACACAGCCTAGCATCTGAGCTGGTCTAACACAGCTAGCATCTGAGCTAGACTAACACAGCTAGCATCTGAGCTAGACTAACACGGCTAGCATCTGAGCTGAACTAACACAGCCCTAGCATCTGAGCTAGTCTAACACAGTCTAGCACAGCATCTGAGCTAGTCTCACACAGCTAGCATCTGAGCTAGTCTAACACAGCCTGCATCTGAGCTAGTCTCCACACAGCAGCTAGCATCTGAGCTAGTCTCACACAGCTAGCATCTGAGCTAGTCTCACACAGCAGCATCTGAGCTAGTCTCACACAGCTAGCATCTGAGCTAGTCTCACACAGCTAGCATCTGAGCTAGTCTCACACAGCCAGCATCTGAGCTAGTCTAACAGCTAGTCTCACACAGCCAGCATCTGAGCTGGTCTCACAGCTAGCATCTGAGCTGGTCTCACACAGCTAATATCCTGAGCTAGTCTCCACACAGCTAATATCTGAGCTGGTCTTACAGCTAGCATCTGAGCTAGTCTCACACAGCTAGCATCTGAGCTAGCATTCTGGACCAATCTTCCCTAAAACCAGAATGAACAGAGGTTCCAGGTTTAAACCACCAAACACCCCCAGAACTAAGAGTTTGGGTCAGGGGTTCCACCTCATGTTGGGTTCTCTACCGCCCAGAACCAGCGGATCCATGATTGGCTTTGGGTTTTAATGTGATCAATGGTTACCATGGGAACCACAGCCAGGTGGCATTAAAAGCAGCTCAGTTGGTGAGAGGAGGAGGGTCAGAGGAACTAGTTAGTAGCTTCAATGTTAGTTTGGACGATGAGCTGAAGGATGACAGCGACCCTAACCCGACCCTAACGACCCTAACTGGCCTAACCCGACCCTTTACTCAGCTGTAGAAAATTTCAGCTGCATCATCTTATTAGATTTAGACAGAGATGGGAAGTAACGAAGTACAAATACTTCGTTACTGTACTCA
>JAGKQL010001596.1:13520-30891 GCA_018398635.1 Cyprinodon brontotheroides
ATGATGTGAATTGGAGCTATAGAAATAAACTGAATAGAATTGAATCAAAGCATCTGCTAAATGGTTAAACGTGGAGAGGGCGGCTCTTTTAAAAAATGTCCTCCACTATAACTCTAATAGAGAAGGTCTAAGTACTGAGCAGATCTAGTAGCTGATACTCTGCTGCTTCCAGCATGACAGACGGAGCCCAGCAGGCGCTGAGGAGGATCATGGAGATCTACTCCAAGACGACGCGCTTCGCTCTGGCGTGCAACGCCTCCGATAAAATCATCGAGCCGATCCAGTCCCGCTGCGCCGTGCTGCGCTACTCCAAGCTGACGGACGGACAGATTCTGGCCCGGCTGCAGGAGGTGGTGGAGAAGGAGCGCCTGGCGGTGTCCGACGACGGGCTGGAGGCCGTCATCTTCACGGCACAGGGGGACATGAGACAGGTGAGGGGGCGGAGTCAGGAGCGCGGCTCTGAGGCACGGCGTGTTTCTGTGCTGACGGCGCCGGTTCTGCTCCTCCTTCAGGCGCTGAACAACCTGCAGTCCACCAACTCTGGGTTCGGCTACATCAACAGCGAGAACGTCTTCAAGGTGTGCGACGAGCCCCACCCCCTGCTGGTGAAAAGCATGCTGGGACACTGCGTGGAGGGGAACATCGACGCGGCCTACCAGGTGGTGGAGCAGCTGTGGGCGCTGGGCTACTCCCCAGAGGACATCATCGGGAACATCTTCAGGGTCTGCAAGACCTACCAGATGGCAGAGTTCCTCAAACTGGAGTTCATCAAGGTGAGGCTGCTCCTCCTGTTCTGGTTGGTCGGGTCGGGTCGGGGGCGGGTCCAGTCCGCCGCCTCAACCTGTTCTGTTGCTCCGCAGGAGATCGGCTTCACTCACATGCGGGTCGCTGAAGGCGTTAACTCCCTGCTGCAGATGGCCGGCCTGCTGGGGCGGCTCTGCAGTAAGACGGCGCCCCCTGCTGCCAGCTGAGCCGCCGCAGACCCTCAGACTGAGCTCGCCTGTTTGGTTGGGTCTACAGAACCACCTGGAAGGTTCTCCACCTTCTGTAAACTGGACCTTCAGACGTTCTGCTGATAAACATTCTTTAACCACAGAGTTCAGAACCACGACGTTTCCTCACATCAATCAGTTTGATTATTTTCTCTCTAAAGCTTCAGAATAAAACAACATTTCAGAAGCTGCTTCGTTTCTAATCCTTCAACATCTGAGCTCAGGAGGTTCCCCACAGCTCTGGTCCTGCAGGAAACACCGGATCATCAGAGCCGGACTGGCTGAGCCCATCAGAATGATGTCATTTAAAGGAAACGTCCGGCCAGCGAGGAGTGATCAATAGGTCGTTATTTATACCTTTAAACTTATATGTTCGTGGTGATTTAAAGGAGTCATAGATGCAAAACTTGTTTTCCATTATCATAGATGAATAACGAAAGTTCAGAGGGTGAAATAGACGTAGAGAGAAGATCAAACCTCATCGACCTCCTTTCTCTGCAGATCTCACAGCTCTCTAAGCTAACAGCTGTTAGCCGCGGCCCTGGGCTGGTTCTCTGGTGGAGGATTTCATCCAGAGGATGAACGTTTTCTCATCTTTACCAGAAACTTTAGACCTGCTGGTCCAAACTGGTCTGATTCCAGAACCAGAACACAGACTGGGTCATTTAGTGACAGTGCAGTACTGCCACTGGCCTGCGGGGGCACTAATCCTGGACGTAACAGCCTGTTCATTCCAGGTTTAGCTCCCCCTAGTGGCTAAAAGTGAAGCAGCTGCTTCACAGAAGGCTCGGTTCTGATCATTTGGACAATAATTGGGTTCA
The DNA here is from genome assembly GCA_018398635.1 of Cyprinodon brontotheroides. Lineage (NCBI taxonomy): Eukaryota > Metazoa > Chordata > Actinopteri > Cyprinodontiformes > Cyprinodontidae > Cyprinodon > Cyprinodon brontotheroides. The sequence continues at coordinate 15,334 of JAGKQL010001596.1, forward strand.
GCCTTAAAGGTTTAGTGGAGGATGTTCTGTTTCCTCCTGACATGGTGGGAAAATGGCAAATCGTTTGGAAAGTAAGTTTGATGGATGCAGACAGACACTTTTAAACAGAGCGTGCACGAGGAGAAATGGGCTCGTGCACGCTCTTGCACATCTTTAATAGGCGTGCGAGAACGTGCACTCGAATGGTACATCAGCTGACCCTTACACAGGAGGTCCTGGGTTCGAATCCCAGCTGGGAGGAATGAGCTGCCAGTGTGGGTCCCTAAGCAAGACCATCAGACTAACGCTGATTTGTACGTAACTTTTTCTAAAAGCAAACGCTAAATTACCTGAATGTTCTCATTATTTTTCGCAGTGGGGAGGGAGGGTCTTTTCAAAACTCTACCTTTAATATTTTCACTCATTACTTGGCGATAGACGGTGTTCTGTGCGGTCGTCCCGGCAAGGAAGTATGAAAACTTTGCTTCCAGGTTCTGAGAAATCATCTTTATTTCATTACAAACAGGAAATCCATGCTTCAGCACAACCCGCCAAAATAAGAGCACATATAAACCAGCGGCGTTTGGGACCCAGGGGTCCGTTTCACAAAGCAGGTTGACTGAAAGTTTTCTAAACCTGAAATCAGGGAAACTCTGAGTTCTCCGTTTCACAAAGAGAGTTTCTTCATCCTCTGTATCTGTTGCCATAGTAACATCCTCCCAGAGCTAACCTGGTCAGCCAATCAGCAGGTTTCCTTCAGTAAACTCAGTGTGTCCTGCTGTCTCTGCTCTCCTCACAGCCAATCACGCCCGCTTTTATTTGCTGATTTGGTCAGATTTTTGAGTGCGTGGAAAGTTGTGCAAAATATATATATATATATATATATATATATATATATATATATATATCTATATATATATATATAATTCACTGGGTCTGTCAGACACACATTAGGTTTTGAAAACAAACATTTCACGTCCATTTGATGAGGATCTTATTAAAGATTGATCGGCATTAATTGCCGATCAATCTGGAAGCCATTCTATGGGACTGATAGCCGCTAATAATTTATTGGGATGATAAGATCCGAAGCGCAGCTTCAAACAGCCTCTTAACTGTAAAACAGACTGAATCAACATGAGGAGGAACCCATGAGATGATGAACAGGTTCTATTTATTCTTCTTCTTCACCTGCTGACAGAAGATTTAATCTAAATAGATACATTGATCTACTACCATAAAAAAAAAAATCCCGTAATAATTTTACAGTAAAACTATGGCAAGCCGTTTGACATGTATTAGTTTTACTGAATTCCTGAAAATCTGAATAAAAAACATTTCTCTGTGTCTAAATGACAATTTCAAGCAAAATGACATCCTCCACATCTAGAATAAACATCCCGGATGTCTAGAAATCTCCAGATCTCCATATTCTTAATATTACTGGTTATTATTTGTATTACTTTAACTATTAAAAAATATTTTTCAGATATCATAAATACATTTTCAGTCAAGCTGATAAATGTCAGAACGACCACTTTAAATGTGTAAACATTTATAGATATATAAAACTTAATTCTTATAATTTATCTTTTTTTTACTTTCTAAAATTCAGTTTCTGCTTCAAAAATGTAATTTAGAAAATCTATATTTACAGTTCAGTGGGATTTTGATCAGGGAGAATCTTATTTTAGTGAACCACAGAGAGGAGAGTGATTTTAATAAATGATAAAACGGCCTGCCATAGTTCACTTCATATAAACTTACACATTAACTGGAGCAACAGTCTTCTCCATCTTCCTCTCCTTTGCAGCTGTAGCCTGTTTCTCTGTCTTTTAATTAAAACTTCTTGTTCCAGTGGAGTGAAATAGGCACTTCCTGTTGCCTGTTGTCATGGTGACTCGCTAAAGCTGTGTTCCCTGATAATGAATTTTCATATTTGTTTCGCACCGTTTAAATCTGAGTGGATCTAGTTAGAACTGACTGAACTATTGATAGAAGCGAACTGTTTATAAAAGCGAACACTCAGAGTTCCCGACTTTAGGCTAGACTAATTTAGAGTTGAAGATGTGAATCTGTTAAACCTGCTTCATGAATCGGACCCCAGGATGTGGAGCGTCTTCTGTTTGGGTCCATTTAACATCACAGAGGGGATCCATCAGATCCAGAACCACTTCACTGCCACCATTCAGCATGCGGACTGAGATAAAACGGGGGAACTAGGGTCCGATTGGGCCGCGACTGTCGGGGGGTTCTGCTGTAACGAGGTGTTCTGGCGTCTAATTGAAGGTTTCCGTCCAAACAGAAACAGTTTGACCCGAAAGTCTGAGAGTCAGAACCGAAGATTTCTATAAACATCCCACAGAAAGATAGAGTCCAAAGGAAAAGAACATCTAACCCAAGAGAAACGGAACCACAGAACAACACCTGAACTCATGAAGATAGAAAGCGTTACCGCGGTAACGGCCGGGCCCCACAGAGGGGAACTAACAGAACCACACAGGTCCGCTCTACTCCACTCTGAGATCCTGCAGGAAGAACCGAGGCTGTTGGAGAACCTGGACCGGCTCTGGTTCTACGCCGTCATCTCTATGGTTTGGACCGCTGGGTTCTGGGGGTCGGCGCCCTCCAGGACGCTGCTGCGGCCCCGGGGCCCCTCCGAGGAACCCGCGCTGGAGGCCGAGTGGGTTCTGGAGCGAACCAGACGGGTCATCCCGGCTGTGGGCACTAGAGGGAGACACACAGGGAGCGGGTAAGAACCTTTTACTGGACTACCGGGTCAAACAGGAAGTCCGTCAGAACCAACGAAGGTTCTGGTTGATGGAAAACCTTCAGGTTTATGTGGGTCCGATTGGACCCAGCGGAGGGGAACCAGAACCAACCAGAACGGGTTCATCAGGCTGCTAAGACTGGGAGCCTGAAGAAACAAGCAACCAGAGGTTCAACATCTGGATCCTCTGGTGGAACGAGAGCCAGAGGTTCAACATCTGGAGAGGTTCAACATCTGGATCCTCTGGTGGAACAGGAACCAGAGGTTCAACATCTGGAGAGGTTCTAGAATTAGATTCTTACAGTAACCAGAACATGAGGGACGTTGAATCTTCTGTTTTTCTTCTCAGGTCAAAAAAGGAACAGTTGATGTTTCATCACCAAGGTAGGATGTGTTGCCATGGTGATAAAATGGCGGCTGTGATCTCCGGTTCGTTCGTGTTTATTCAAACCTACAGACAGAGCAATGTTGGACCTGACCCATGAGGTCAAAGGTCGTCCTAAACTCCAGAGCTATGGCCGATGGGAGCCATCAGGTACTCACTGTAGCCCATCCCCTGGACGAAGTACTTGAAGGCCTCGGCCAACTTTCCAGGCTGAGGAGAAAAACAAAACATGGTTTTTGTAGCCAACCAGAACCAGAACCAGAACCTGAGCTGTTGCGGTTCCTTTTGAGACCCACCTGGACCACCTGTGGAAGTCCGCCGCAGTCCGCCATCTAGAGGGGAAACACAGAACAGCACCGTCAAGTTAAATGTGTGGCGAATCGGTTCTTCTGCTGTTTACACTGGTTCTGATCCGGTCTCAATGGGTCAGAACCAAAGCTGCTTTGCTTCAGTATATCTGAGGAACATCTGATGGGTTTCAGGAAGCCGCTGCCGTTTCAAAGACACAGACAGCTGAGATGTTTGAGGACGTCCAGGAGGACGGAAGACCAGCTGTTCTGTTTAGGACATGACGTCTAAAACCATCTAAAGCACCAGGATCATGATGATGATGATGATGATGGGGGGGCAGACGGTACCTTCAGCAGTGTGGTCCTGGTGGGATTCAGCCTGGAGTTGCACTCCACCTGCAGACAAACAGACCAACACCTCTAAATGTTGGTCCAGTGATCTGAGGTTCTCCTTCTGGTTGGTTCCTGTTCTGGATAAAGTTCTCAAAGGAGACAAACACTCACCACGGCGTCCACCGCTGGAGACGTGTCCCCAACCACCAGCAGAGTGGGACACCTGAAGAGAGGACAGCCAATCAGAATGGATGTGGCCTCTGAGGCGTGTTCAGGGCGGGGCTACCTGAGAGTGCTGGAGGTGTTCTGGTCCAGTCCGGGGACGGGCCGCTCCATCTGCAGCTCCGATCGGCTAGCAAACACACAGTGGGACAGACAGTTGGACAGGGGGCCAGGGGGGGACAGGTGTCTCAGGCTGCGTCCCACCTTTCATAGCTGCTGTAGAACATGGCCAGGTTCTCCTGAGGAACGTCCTGCGACATGTGGAGTCTGTAGGTCTGGACGATCTCCTGGTTCTCGGCCAGCTGGTCCTGTTGGCACACAGAGTCCAGTTAGTCAGCAGTCCTGGTTCTGGTTCTGTAGAACCGTCAGCGTGGTTCTCACGGAGCTGAAGTGGTGTCCCATGATGACGTCCACCAGGCTGCTGGTCCAGCCGCTCAGCTGCATGAAACAGAAGAGGTCCGGTTCAGATGGACACCTGGACTTGTTCTGACCCGATGGTTCGGCGTTACCTTAGAGGCGGCCCAGTCCACCCAGCCTTTGGCACACGGGTCGATGTCTATCAGAACCAGGCCTTCCACCAGGCTGGGCTCGTTCAGCTGAAACAACAGCTGGGTTAACTGGGAGCTGTGGTTCTGAAACCACTGCGTGTTGGATGGGTGTTCCTTACAGCCAGCCTGGTTAGGATGTGGGCTCCGGCTCCGACTCCGATGCCGATCACGCTCTTCACCCTGAGGACACAAACCCAGACCCGGCGTGAACCCAAACAGCCGCTTCCTGTCCTGAAGGTCCAGAAGGACGGGGGACTTACTGCAGCTGGACGAGGACCGGCGGCAGCATCTCCGCCAGCTGCTCCAGACTGGGGTACTGGTACCTGACAACACAGGGAGGCTGCCGTCACCGCAGGGACCAAAACCACCGACAGAACCAACAGAACCACTGTCTCCAGAAAGACACAAGCAGCTGGAGGTTCTGGTTCCGACCAGCTGAGGTCAGAACCTGCTTCCTGTTACACCTAGCTAACCTATGACCTTTGCTTAGAAGAACTTAGAAAGTTTAATGGATTCATTAGACTGAAGACGGAGGTCAGACGGATCCCGTCGCCATGACGCCCCGGTTTGTTACCCTGGGGGGAAGGTGGGGGCGTTCTCCTGCTGCCCGGGGGCGTCCACGTGGAGGACAGAGAAGTTCTGCGTCACCTCCTGCATGTCCTCGTAGTTAAACAGGCTGTTGAAGCAGGACTTATCTGCACACAGACAAACGTCACAGAGACGTCACAGAAGGGCCTCCTCTGGACCCGGCCGTGTCCCGTACACACTGTTCAACCGTGTCTCTGGACCCGGCCGGGTTCCTGTACGCATCACATCAACCGTGTCTCTGGACCCGGCCGGGTTCCCGTACACATCATTCAACCGTGTCTCTGGACCCGGCCGGGTTCCTGTACGCATCAATCAACCGTGTCTCTGGACCCGGCCGGGTTCCCGTACACATCGTTCAACCGTGTCTCTGGACCTGGCCGGGTTCCCGTACACATCGTTCAACCGTGTCTCTGGACCCGGCCGGGTTCCCGTACGCATCATTCAACCGTGTCTCTGGACCCGGCCGGGTTCCCGTACACATCGTTCAACCGTGTCTCTGGACCTGGCCGGGTTCCCGTACACATCGTTCAACCGTGTCTCTGGACCCGGCCGGGTTCCCGTACGCATCATTCAACCGTGTCTCTGGACCCGGCCGGGTTCCCGTACGCATCAATCAACCGTGTCTCTGGACCCGGCCGGGTTCCCGTACGCATCAATCAACCGTGCCTCTGGACCCGGCCGGGTTCCCGTACACATCATTCAACCGTGTCTCTGGACCCGGCCGGGTTCCCGTACACATCGTTCAACCGTATCTCTGGACCCGGCCGGGTTCCCGTACGCACTGTTCAACCGTGTCTCTGGACCCGGCTGGGTTCCCGTACTCACGGTTCAATCCCACGTCGTGGTAGGTGAGGATCGTGGGTCGGTTGCCCCTGGTGACGCCCCTCATGGTGACGTGCAGAACTCCGTGGGCCGTCTCCACGTCGTGTTCCTGGACAGATGGACACCATCAGCCTGAGCAGAACCTGGACCGACCTGAGCCTGGCGGTACCAGGATCTGATAAACACCAGAACTATCTGAGGTGGGATCCTGTGGGCTACTGGGATCCAACAGGTTCTGAGGGTTCTGGTCCTTTGGTGGCGCTGCAGTTCCCTTTAACGGGTCCGGCTGGTCCGGATCCCTGAGATGATTTAAGGACTCAGATTATCTCAGCTGTTTGATTCTAGAAGGAAATTAAACATCTAATGAGGAAAGAATCAGGCTGGAGTCACCAGAGAGGGACCAGAACCCAGAACCTGGACCCAAAGACTGGACCCAAACCTGATTTAAAGACCAGAGCCCAGAACCTGGACCCAAACCTGATTTAAAGACCAGAGCCCAGAACCTGGACCCAAAACCTGATTTAAAGACCCAAAACCTGTACCTAAACCCGGATCTTAAGACTGGACCCGAAACTAAGGCCTGGACCTGAACCCAAAACCTGGACATAGAATCTGGACCCAAAACCCAGATCCAAAATCCAGACCCAGAACCTGGACCCAGAACCTGGACCCAGGAGGGAAACAGACGCTTAGCAAAAAGGCGGCGAGCGGAGCGGAGGATGAAGTTGAGCAGGAAACATGGCGGCCAGCAGGTGAACCACCAGCTCACTCACCACCTGACCTCCTAGAGAGCAGGAGATCTGATGCAGCTCCAGACAGTCCCCCATCCTGAGAACGGCGCCGCTTTGTCGGAGGAATGAGGAGGAATGAGAGCAGGAGGAGATGATGGGATCAGCAGCAGTAATCTGCTCCCTGATTGGCTGAGAGGAGGAACAGCTGAGCCCCTAAGCCTGGCCTCAGCTGAGCTGCTCCTCTCCCTCTGTTCACCATCTTCCCATGATGCTGTTTTACCACCTCCTCCTTCATCAGGACAGTTGTTCACTTTAAACCCTTTGGATCATTAAGGAAGGATCTCAGTAGTTCTGCTGAATTCATGGTGAATGTATTGACCTCTGTTCACAAGACCCAACATCACCACAGCACAGTGGACTGATGATGATGATGATGATGATGAACTCACCTGACAGTCAAAGTCCTGCAGGTTTCCTCCGTTCTGCAAGAAAAGGAGAACCAGTGAGGAACCGAGCTGCTGGGAACCAAACTACGAACAAACGAGCAGCGGGAGGATTAGAGTCACAGGGAGAACTAGAACCTGGTTTATACTCAGAAACCAGGCCGTCTGCGTGTGGCGCAGTTAACGCAGATATGCCCCGCCCCCTTCCACAGACACTCTGCTACACCTGTCTAAAATTGTAGGTGAGCGCAGACAGGAGGCCTCTGATTGGTCAGTTCTCCATCCGCTCTAAACTATTTCCTGTTTGGTCCCTAATTGCAGAAACTCTGGCTGTAGCTCCGCCCACAGTGCCTGGCACACCTCGGACTCTATCCCAGGCGCCGGTCAGGACGCTAGTTTGTAGCTCTGAGCGACGGTCTGTTGGTTTGGACCTGAAGCCAAACCACGCAGCGCCACGGCCAGTCTTTAGTGAACGCTCACGGGGGAACGGTGTGTCGTCAATATTGGGCATAAATCAAAAATATCTGCGACGAGCTCACTGCGACACGCTGCTGCGGGACGATAGCCAAGCCTTAAGGCGGGCCGGACTTTGAGGATTTTTGCCCTTTTAGGCCCGATTCTCCAGTGGAATTATTAGCATACATGGGAGGTAACGGCAGGCGATCAGCCTCTAACGGCGCCCCATCAGGAATAAATAAAGTTAAGGAGAAAATCAAACATGTTTAAAGTTCAGTTCCTACAGCATAAGGCGAGTTAAATTCAAGACTTTTAAGCGGCTTTTAATGCCACTTGAAATAAAAATTTAAGACCAAATTCACAAGAAACAAGAAAAACCTGCTTTCAACAACTTAACCCAAAGGTTTATTTTAGCACATAAACCACTGCACTAATGTTTCAAATGTTGAAAGCTTCCCATACAGGAAGAAAAGCCTAAAAACACAGGAAATGACAGATATATTTGAACAATTATTTAACTGAATTCACAAACTTTGTTTTAGCAGGGAACAAAACTAATCAGTTTTAAAGCCCCAACATAACAACCAGTGTACTAAGTCTTTTTTTAGCAGCTATTTTTTCTTTGGTATGGTTTTCTTAGTATGTTTGATTTGGTGATAAGTGGAAGCGTTGCAGAGGACAAGGGTGGAACTAAAACTGAAGAAATACGGCTGTTTCTCTCTATAACTCCCATTTGCAGCCCTTTTTGTGTTTTCGTGCTTCGCGTGTGGTGCGACTCCACTGCCTTAATTCCCATAGTTCTGAGCTTGAATGACTTCTAGCACTAAAATCCACTGAGCCTCATGATTGTTCCCTGGTTTTAGCCATGGAGAAGACTCTTGGCTGGAGCCTATTTTAGTTACATTTACACTTGATCAGATTTTCCAGACAAAAAGTTAATGGGCATCTCCTAAATGTCGGCAGCTTAACAAGCGCTTTATTGGTTCAGCTATCGAGGACGGAACCAATAATGGAGAGCATTATTTATTTATTTATAAAAAAAATTGTCAATTTTTAGCGTTTTATTTAGATTACAAAATAAATCATAGTAAAAATAATCCTTTTTATGATGTTTTAAAATTAAGACCTACGAAAAGACTGATTTAAGACATTTTAATACCAATTAAGAGCCTTAGTTTTATTTGAAGAATTCAATGCCTTTTAAGACTTTAAGGACCCTGGGAACCCTGTTAAAATCCAGTCGACCCATCTTAAGGTGGTCGTGGGTAAATCACATCTGTGGGCAACAAGGATTCTTCTTCTTTAGCGCCAACTCACTGCGGAGCCGAGTCCCACATGCTTTTTAGATAGAGAACTTTTAAGTCTTGCATCGTATCAGTTTGAGTTAGCAGTCTCACGGAAATGTTCTGACACTGTGTGACCCGACGGCTCTGATGCGATCTGCCTAACCTGAACCCTTACTTTGGAAAATAGAAATGAGTGAATAAGGTTAGAGGTTAAACTGCTTAAAAATAAGGACAGCTTCTAGTTTCTGTGGCTCAATATTCTTCCCTCTAACCTGTTTTCAAAACAAAGCTGGGAGTTAAATGTGTTAAACTTAATGCAGCTGTTTATATTGGGAATAAAGGGGATTGATAAAAGGTTAAAATATCACAACAAATAAAGTTTAATGAGACAGATTAAAATAAATAAATCAAATCAACAGATTTTTGCTTGTTTAACAATAATTGAACATTTCTTCCAAATAATCAAGGACCTGTGTCATTATTTAAATGCTAAAGTTTAATTTATTAACCTTAATTCTTTAAGATTTAGATCAAACTTTAAGGGTAAATAAATCTATATGTGTGTAGAGGAAATAACTTGTATAAAAATAAATTAGGCTGATTGAATTTGCTTTTAAATTATTTACAATTCATTAAGAAGTAAATATATCTTAAGCTGATCTGGAATAAATATGCTAATTTATTTAACGCAATTATTGGTTAATAAGTATACGGTGTTCAAATGACTCTATTGGAAGGCCGTATAATAATATTATTTAATAATGATAACATTAATAATAATGATTTCTAAAAAGATAGATGTTATTAGTGACGGGATTTAATTCCTACATTGGAGGAGATGAATGGTGGAGGCTTTAAAATGATCTATTATATTATTTACCATGGATCTATAGCTCAGATACATCTGGATCTGGGGGTTAAATTGACTGAAACTTTGTAGTTTTTCTTCAACAGAACATATTTGCATTTTGTTCTGATGAAGAAAAAGGGTGGAAAAAATATAAAACGAGAGAAAAACAGCAAAGCTAAACTAATAAGAATCCATATAGATGCTGTTTATTTTCCATCTGGAATTTGGGTTGATAATTGAGAGCGGAATAAATAAACAACCTAAATAAAATACTAAATTATGACTAAACCAGTAAAGTAAATAAATGTGGGAATAAAATGGCCTTATAAAGGAAAATGATCTATTAAGGTAAATGTTGGCGGCAACCTAAAGGAAGCGACTGCTAGACTTCTGGATGAAGTTTGAACACCTCAGCCTGACTGTCTGATGTGCGTTTGGGAAAAACCAGCTTTGTTGATGTTTTGTTGATGGTTCAGCTTCTTTGCTCTTGTTGTGAGATCAGAGGGAGGTTTGTGTGCGAAGAGCAGGAGGCGAGAGAGGGAAAATATCTGTGCAAGAAGAAATCAATCTGAGAGCAGAAACAGATTTGATGGAGAAGAGAGAGAAAGCAGATGTTTTGGGTGCAGCTCAGACTGGGAACCATTTTAGGCTCCGGCATTTTTCCATCTACACGGCCCACTTAGTATGGTCCCTCCCCGTGAAACACAATACTGAATCACATTGTGGATTTACCGATCCATCTTCAAGCATCAATAGACAACCAATACCTAGACCTCTGTGGTTTTGGTTATTAAGCGGGCCGCCGCAGTGGCCGCCGCTGCGTAACGTCCACGCTCACCGCATCAGCAGGGCTGCCTGATGTCACTGACTCACGTTTTCCAGCCCAAAAATGTTCATAAACCGCCTGGATTTATGAAATCTGGCCCAGTTTGAACTAAAAGCTGCCTGAACCAACCTTAGGCCATAAATCTAAAGAAAAACATTTTTCACCTGACAGACGTGTCGGCCCTAAACGCACGGAAGAAACGTTAGCCTTTAGATGCTAAACCCATCATTCACCGCAACCCATTTCTGCAAAAATATTCTAAACATAAATTCGCTAAATATAAGAGAAACATCGTAGTTTCAAGTTCAAAGAAAGCATTTTAGTTTTATTAATTAGTTTTGTTGCAAGGATTTTACAGTTAGAAGAAATAGAAAATGTCACCATATGCTGACCGTCACCAGGATGAGCATGAAGGAAGGTCTATAGATGCTGCATGCATCATTTAGGGCGCTAACATTGGATTACTGCTGCAGCTCCTTCAGGTATTTACTGTCACAGGTAACTAACATCCTGTGGTTTTGGTCACGGATGACGTGAGGAACCGTTCTGGTCAGAGTCTTTCTGGGTGTCCTACTTCCTGCTGCTTAAAGGGTTCATTAGAAGCTGATCTGGATGCTCCTTTCTTCTCACCGTGTCGCAGCTTCTGCTCTGACAGTCTGGAATAGTTAGACCCTGATTGTCCAAGCAATGTCCCCTCCCAAAGCTCCTCACCTGTCCTGTGAGCAGAGGTTTGATCTCCGTCAGCTGCACGTCATGAAGTTCCTCCATGATGGGAAGGTTTCAGCAGCAGATAAAGACGCCCTGAGCAGAGACAGAGGAGGAAGCATCACAGGAAGCTGCTGCTGGTCATGGGGCGCCGTGAAGATCGCCGTCCATCTTGGACGACGCCTCCCACCGCCCTGTATCTGGATGCTCTGTCTACTTCATGCACCTCCTTCCTGCTCCGCCTGTTTGTTTATAAGAGCCGATGTCTCCATTGTGAGATCAATGAAGTTCTATTCTATTCTGTAGGATCTATGTGAACCGATACGCTGGAGCAGCTGCTAGCAGGTCTGCTCACATGGAGAGCTGACGGCCATCGGGTTTCGGTCCATTTCTCCTCCTCTGGTTGCAGAGCAGCTGCTTCCTAACGTGGAGCTGAAGATCTCTGCTTTAAAAACAGGTTTGGTCCAGAGGAAGCAGCTGGAGGCCTGAACCGCACCCAACTGCTCCCAGTCCTTCAGGATTTTTCATTTCATTTTTATCAATAAATATCGTTTCTGGAAATAAATAATATCGTGTTTGATTAATATTTAAGGAACATTTTATCTACAAACTACTTTTTAACCCAGTGCATGCCGTTCGAACCCAGAAAATGCTTTTTCTGTTATAAATTATGTAATCATGCTAATTCCATCGAGGTTCATTGAATAAAATGAAAATTAATAAAAAAAAAAAACTTTAAATGAATAGTTGGGGTTTTATTAAAAGAGTCAATAAAGCTTTTTTCTGTCACGTTTATAACCTTTTTTAACCTGTGTTCCCCTTTGGGAATTTTCTGTCAACGTTAGCCTGGCAGCTGCAGACGGGCTAACGTTAGCCCGTCTGCAGCGGCCAGGGCTAACGTTAGCCCGTCTGCAGCGGCCAGGGCTAACGTTAGCCCGTCTGCAGCGGCCAGGGCTAACGTTAGCTCGTCTGCAGCAGCCAGGGCTAACGTTAGCCCGTCTGCAGCAGCCAGGGCTAACGTTAGCTCGTCTGCAGCAGCCAGGGCTAACATTAGCCCGTCTGCAGCAGCCAGGGCTAACGTTAGCCCGTCTGCAGCAGCCCTCTCTCTGTATAGCCGTGTGTGAAGGACCGCTGGCTCTGATGGAAGTTTGATTGTTTTATCTGTGTTCATTATTATTCCTCCACTAAATGAAAAAAGTCATAATTTATTATAATCTAGAGATTATTAATAACAGGAGGTGAAATGCAGCTCCAGACTAGCTTTGAATGTGCTGATGTCATCAGTACGCTGCTGATTGACCCAGAGTTCTCCCGTCCTCCCAGAGTCCAGACTTTCCTGAGTTCTTCTCTAGAACAGACTTGGCGGGAACACGAGTCCATATTTCTAATGAATTAAAAAACAGTCTTTGTTCATTTTACAAAGAAAAACATAAATAAATCAAAAGAAATCATTTTGAAAAGTTCCGTATTCATTCTTTTCCTGCTTTGTGTGTTGAAGATGCATAAACATGTTTAAGCTGAAAGAAGTAAAGAGCTAATTTAAAGTTGCAGCCAAACGTGTTGTTGTCGTATCGGGGCAGAATAACAGGACAGGTGTAAAACCAACAGGTGAGATGGGAGGCTGAGAAAATGCTGATTAACGGGAAATGGACAGGAATGCAGGGAGGACGATCACTCTGTAACTCCTTGTGGGAGCGTCTGTGTGACAAGATAATAAAAAGAGCCCGTGTTGGAGAGGAGGTCAGAGCTGCTGCTGCAGGAGCAGCTGATAGCTCCTGCTGCTCCTGCAGCTCCTGCTGATCCTGCTGCTCCTGCTGATCCCTTTGCAAGGCGAATCGAACCTTAATTGTAAATTTCATTCCATCTAAGTGACCTGCACGTGAATCCACAGACCCGGGGAAGCCAAGACGCTTTCAACACTGTCAACAGCACGGTTAGCGACAGAGCGGAAGGCTGGACCTGTTTGAACTGGTCCAGTTTTCATGGACCTTGGAGGTCCAGGTAGGCCGGGTCCCTGGAGGAAGCAGCCCGTAACTTTGAAGGCAGCCTTTGATTTCGCTTCATGTTGTCATGACGATGACCTTTAGCCCCCCCCCTCCCTTTGAAAATCCTGGATCCGCCCCTGATAAGGTCAAACTTCTGGACTCACCTGTCTGTCCAGGAAGAAAGGGGGAGGAGCCTAACATCAAGGTGGATCCCAGTAGAAACAGGGAATGATGATCGATTATAGATCGATTATTCAGGCGCTCAGAGGCAGAATATCACAGTCCTCTGGTTAATGGAGGCTGAACCCAGCAGACTGCTGGACCAGAACCAGAACCAGAACCAGCTTTGGACATGTTTTAGGTAGAGAATAGAAGACATATCTTTGATTAATGATTGAATGACTCGGAGATCCAGTTCTGAGGTTCGGTTCCGTCCAGCTGTCCGCCCTCAATCAGCCAAGATCCAATAATGACGTCACCTCCACAGTCAGGGAGCCTAGCAACCAGCCGTTACCATGGGAGACATCTCCTCCCCCGCGCGCGCACATATACACCTGTAACCCTGAACCATCGTCACCGCGAGCTCCATCAGAACCGGCGGTACCGGCTGGTTCTGGTGACTTACCGTCGGTCGGTCCGCTCCTGGAACGGCTCGGTAACCGGTTCGGTCCGGATTGGGAGCAGGTAACCCTGGTAACCAGCGGAGATGACTGATTCTGGTCGCGAGGCTTCTCTCTCTCTCTCCGCTCCGGGGGCGGGGCTTAACCACAGGGGGCGGGGCCAATGAGATGGAAACAAGAAGAAAAAAACTAAACGGATGAGATGAGAGGCTCCGATCAGAGGCTAACCAGTTTAACCAGTTTAACCAGTCCACAGCAGCGTCACCAGGCTCTCTAAATGAATCCAGCCTGAACTGATCATAGAGCTATAAAGGGGCGGGTCCAAGATGTGAGCTGACCAATCAGAGCCCTGAGCGCAGTTTCTCCAGAAGATAAAAACTCATCAGTTTGATGGAGGATTAGAGATTTATTGTCCTTCTTTTACGAGAATAAAGTCATAAAATGAATCATCTCTTCCCAGAATCCCTTTCTTCCCTAAAATGAGGAATGTGGAGCATCATGGGAAATTATACTTTAGCATCGGTTTGACTAATCAGGAAATCTTTTAGCAGCAGCATCAAACTGGGCAGGATGTCAAAGTGGACTCTGGTTGCTGATTGGTGGAGCTGGTTGGCCGTCATTCTTTCCTAGCAGCTGATTGGCTGCTGGGTGAGCCATCCTGAAAGGTTACCATGGTGACCAGTTCTGCGGTACCGGAAGGTCAGGCTTAAACCTGAAGTTATCTGGATAAACCAGTAATCCTGCTTCAGGATTCTGGTTTCTGTGATTCCTGGAAAATTCCTCTCAGATTCCCAATAAATATTTTCAAATTTGAATCCATCCAGCATTCATTGGAGCTCTGCTGAAATATTTTCATTTATTGAACTTTATAATTACATCATTTTTTTAACATTTGAATTTAAAATTATTTACAATAATGTACTGATACAGAAAATCAGATTTTCTCTTCGATTTGCTGCTGAGGAATTAAATAGTTTATGATTTTCTTTAATGCATATGGAAAGCTTTTGTTTTTTTGCTTAAGATTTAGAGATAATTAAATATTCTAATTTTTTCAAAAATCAAAATACTGAAGCAAAAATGAATAAAAAAAAAATGAAAATCAGTTGATAATAAACATTGTTTCATAATCTAAAAACTGAGGTCATAATAATAAAATCAACCTAGTTTAATAAGTGACAGTTGAAGAGAGTTAAATGTGTTTTTGTGAGCGGCCGGTTGAATCTGTGAGTCCGGATGGTGGCTCAGCGGGACCATCTGCTGTCATCCGACGCAGCGGCAAACTGCACCAGAAATACGGAGGTCAGAGGAAATGATCACCTGACTGACGGGTCGGTAGGATTTATCTCATCGTTTGGTCTTTGATTCATGACCTACAACATTTCATTGGAACAAAAATAAGCAAAAACTGCAGAAATGTCTGAGGTGACAAATGAAGCACCGCAGCTGCACAAAGTTAAAATATAAGAAACACCAAAGATCAAAGGACTCACAGCAGCTAGAAAAATCTGGTTCTGCAGCAAAATGATCAAAAAATGACCTGAACTTCTTTCTGCCTGATCTGAGACAGAAGATGAGACGCTATCTGGGAGAAAAATAAAATCCCTCCAACATGGAGGACAATCGAGGTGCTGGGCCATAAACCATGATTATAATTTTAGACTTTGAGATATTTATATTCTATTCAGTTTATTTCTATAGCTCCAATTCACATCATGT
>JAGKQL010001596.1:31291-42957 GCA_018398635.1 Cyprinodon brontotheroides
ATTGGAGCTATAGAAATAAACTGAATAGAATTGAGTTATGAGGAGCAGGTTCTGCTGGTCTGAAGGACCAACAGAGGAACCGGCTTTGGTTTGACCAGAACAGACCAGAACAAATGGTCCAAAGTGTTGAATACGTTTATTTCCTCCCTCAAAAACAGTCCAGCTTGGAATCAATCGTCTACCAAAATAAATCTACGGGTCTAAAAACATCAGATGAACATCTGTAGATCTGAGCTGCTGCTGTTGGAAGCGGCTGTCTTCTTCTCTGGTTCAGTCAGAAATGAAGTCCATCCATTTTCTCACCTTCAGAACCGACGTCTCAACCGGTCTGAACCGGACCAGCAGCTGCATGTGGTGCAGAGCTACAGGTCAGCCTGAGGGTCAGAGGAGCTCCATCCAGACCAGAACCCTCAGACCTTCAGGGTCCAGCCCGGTCAGCACCAGCTTCTGAAACGGTCCAGCAGGTACCAGAACCGGATCCATTGAGGGTCCAAAGGAAGAGGACTGGATCTGAGCCAGAGGTGGAAGACCTGATGTGTTCTGATGATCCTAGAACCTGAACGATGATGTCATCGGAGGAATTCTGGAGAACGGATCAGCAGAACCAGGTGAAGGTAGCGGACCTACAGGCAGCATTCTGATCTACTATTTACAGAACTGGATCAGAACCAGAACCTCCTGTGGCTTCATACGGATGAAGGTGGGAAATAGAAACAGCAGCAGCAGCGGATCATCAGAACCTTCTCCTGCTCTGACTGGATCCATCTGAGGGTCTCAGTCAGCCAGGAACGTCCCGGTAGAAACCCCCAGCAGAACCGCCTGACCTGCTGACCTTCAGCCCCCCCACTGGTTCATTTAAACCAGCAATGAACCCGGATCCTCACAGGCGTCAGGTTTTCTAAATTCTGGTTCTGGGGATGAAACTGCTGCTGGTTTCTAGAAACATCTGCTAAAAAACAAAAAGGTTTAAAAACTAATTACAGTTTGGATGAATATTAGTGCGTTAATATAAGGATGTCTGCAGGGAGCCGTCCTCCTGGTATCGATGGACCGGCCCGGTTCTGGTCCTGGTTCAGTCTCTGTAGAGGAGAAGGTTTTCCCGGCAGGAACAGCTGAGTGTTTTCTCCTTCATCATCAGCGGCAGACCGCCAGGCGTCTCACCGTGCACAGGTCGCTCAGCAGCCGCCTGATTCGCTGCTTAAGCTGCGGGAGGCGGGACAGAGGGTCCGGTGGCTCCAGCTCTCCTGAGTGGTCGAGCCATGACTCCAGAACTGCAGGAAGAAACCAGCTCTGCTCACTTTTCTCATCGGGGAGGAAACGAAGCCCCCCAGCTGTCCTGCTCTTACCGTCCAGCTCTCGCTCGATCAGGTCCATCCTGGAGCTGATCTGATGATGGAGCGACTCCACGTGCTCCAGCAGGTTCAGCCGGCACTGAGCCGCTGACATCTGGCTGCGGGTCGGGCCCTCAGCCTGGTTCTCTGGTGCCCTGCTGAGGAGGCTGTGACTGTGGGTCCCAGTGACGGCGTCCACAGCGCTCAGAGACGCCGCTCTCCTCACATCTTCAGGCTAACAGAGAAACAGAAACACGGCGAAATGTTTTCACTTATTAAATGATGATTATTGTGATATGATGCCGTCTGGACTCAGTGCAGGAGGTGGGAAACAGACGGATCCTCACTAAATGAAGCATGAAGCTGGTGCTGAACTGGACAGCTCCTTCAGTGACAGACTGCTGCACCTTAAATGCACCAGGGAGCGTTATCGCTACCCGATCCGCCCGGAAGCACCATCTGTTCTGCTCATGCATCCGGTGTCCACATAAATAATGTAAGTATGGTACTAAAATGTGAGATTTATTTCTAATGCCCCAACTCACCAAGAATGCTAATACACATCTTAAAAAAAATGTTTTATGACTTCTGGATGCTTTTTTTTTTGTTTTCGGCGTTAAAACAGCTTCTCTGACGCCATCATGGGACATGCTCAGAAGTAAATCTGATTAAACTGTTTATCTGCATTTCTACAGAGCTTTTTCTTAAAGGAATAGTACACCTCAAAAACATGATTAGCCTCTTTACTTTTATTTAACGGTTATTATTGTTTTGCATATTAAACAACAGTAGTGTATAGGATTTGCTGAAAGTTCACGCCACGGAAGCCAGCAGACCAAAACCAGCGAAGTTCAGCTCGGCAAAAGAACTCATGCTCTTCCCAACACTGAAGTCCTCAGACATTTTCTTCTCGCTGTTTCTTTCTTTTGCACAGGTAAACAGCACATTTCTTCTTCTCACGCTTTTATCGGCAGTACGCAGACGCTGAATGCGGACTTTCATCTGGTTTGGTCTGTCACGGTTTAGGTAGACTCGAACGCGCTTTCAGGAAATTTTATACACTACTGTTTATGCTCTAAAAAACATTCTAGACTTTGTTTCAGGTAAATTCTGGATGCTACCCACTCAGGGACACTTGGAATACAGTGGACGAGCAGTATGGAGGGATATGTGACGCGTTTTTTTGTGGACTTTTATGGACCTTTCTGTCTCGGAAGAGGCCATAAAGACACTCCATTATTTGAATGTCAGCAGACAGCAAGAAGCCTCTCCCAGATCTCCAAGATGCATTTGAGATATCTAAAAAAGTACTCCAAAGGAATTCGTTGAGTATGGGGGTGAGTAGAAAATGAGAGGCTAATCATGTTTTGGGTGTACCCTATTCAACTGGGGATTTACGCACTGTAAACCATAATAAAGCACATGAAAGGAAAAACATAAAACTCTCAAAGTAGATGGGTTATGTTTTAAATCCCAAAGCCGAAGAAAGTTAGCACCTGGAAGTAGCGTCGTAGCATCCCTTTCTGTGGTTTTGAGATCAGGGACACAGATGATAAAAACAGATTTTAAAGGAACATTTTATTTCTCAGGAAATACATGATTAACCTTTAAAACAGTATATGTTTGTACGTTTACTATTTCTGGGAGTGGAAACGCTTATTTAGGTGTATATTTGCGGCGCAAAAGTAAAATGGAAGCGACGAGCCCGCTGTATATCTGGGAAGCACAGATATGAGCTGCATGATCCGCAGAACGGATCCGGTAGCATCATCACAGATCCTTCCTCCCAGCAGCTGGAAGATGCTGATTCTCACAGTTTCTGCACCTCCAGAGTCAGTTAAACAACCTGCTGCTGTCAATTCTGCACATCTCTGATGATGCTGCTGTTTTCAAATTACTGGAAAAATGTCCATAGCTGCATATTATTGGTTATTGAATTCTACAATGCGTTTGCGTATTGTTAAAACACTTTACAGTATTTTTATTGTTTATCCCATTAATTCTAGGGATGCAGGATATTATTGGGATTTTGGCCGATATCCGATATGCCGATATTTTAAAACTCATGTAGCCGATAACCGATATCAATACCGACTAATGTAAAGAGCTGGACAAAAATAAGTAGTCATTGAAAATAGCAGCGGTTTTGTTATCCATTTCTGACACTTTGAAAAATACCAATATACTCAAAATATATTTACCATATGCTGATATCAAATAGATTTACTAAAAACGCAGGTATCGATCTATTTTACTTTCAGAATCTGGTGAAATTTCATGGATTCTGTTACGAAGCTGCCATTGATATTTTGCGAATTTTTGTTAAATGCAAAAATAGATGTCCCATCAACATATAAAATATGGCAGCATTGCGAGGTGGTGAATTTACCGGGGGTTGCGTAGCGCTGCCGATGGGCGCCGCCAGCAATATTTCATTAGTAAAAAGAGATTGATATGGTGTTGTTTTAAGTAGCAATATATCAGCATAGGGAGAAGATATTGGGGTTATTTTGTGGATGACATATTTTTTTCCCTCAATAATAGGGTTGCAGGATCTGTAAAAGTTTTTGAGGAAGAAGAAGAAGTAATTTTTATTTTTTAGGGAAAACAGAAACAAAGCTGATGAAATATCAGGTTAAATATCAGGTAGGTGGCGATGTCGATCATTCAGTTTAAAGGCGATACCGATAGGGGGCCGATTATATCGTGCATCCCTACTTAATTCTTCACTATCATGTTATTCTGATACATTATTCTAAGGTCCATATTTGTGCGACTTCGTTTTGCTGCTATAAACACCAGAATATTCCCATTGTGGGACAATAAAGGGATTTTCTATTCTATTAATTCAGTTTTCCCGGCGCTCCAATCGCAGCTCTCTGATAAGACGATCACAGGTCTGAGTTTACACTGCGCCACACTGATCCATCACCACATCTATCCTGATGGAAGCGCACGCTACCTGCTGCTGGCCATCTCCCACCATCAGCTCCTCCTCAGCCGTTTCCCATGATGCCTCTGGTTTCTGATAGCAGTGCTCGCTACTGACGTAGCAGATGGGAGGCTCATCTTTCTGGCTGGATGTCAGCCTCAGCGCCTCTTCCTGTCTCCATGGTGACCTCCACAGCTGCAGGTCGGGGTGTGAGGGGGAGCTGGGGGAGGCAGACATAAGGAGAGGCAGTGAGTGGACGTCACTGCAGAATGGAATGGAACAGCGCCGCCAGGCTCTCTGCTCACCGTAGCAGGCTGATCTTTAGCTGCAGGCCACTGAGGACCTGATGGAGGGCGTGTGTCTGCGCCAGCAGGTGGCTGGTATGGGAGATCTTGGAGGCGTTGATCTCTGAATAGTTCTCCTTCACACATGACAGGCCGAACATGTGACCTGAGATCAGCAGGTCAGGCTCAGAGAGGAACCGCTGCGCTCGCCGCCAACCTACAGCAGAAGAAGAAGAAGGTTTTTCAGAGGAAGAGTCTTTGTTTAGACTTTGGCTGCTTTCCTTCTAAATCAGGAGGTTTTCCAGGCCAAGGAGCCCAAACTGATGGTGAAATGGGCGGGACCACTAATTAATATTGGCATAAAACAAGACGTTAGACTGGTTACTCTATTACAGATGGAGTAGTGTAAAAAGTAATCCCTCCCCTGGGATTACAAAGTATTTCTGATTCCTGGTTGATGGGACAGGTGTTGCTGAATGAAAGCGGTGTCAGTTTGAAAGAGCTCCTGTGTAAGCTGAATGTGAGCATTGATGACTGAAAGACATCTTCTGCCTCCATTTATCTGTTTACTACAGTCTGTTGGATTCATGTTCATGTGGATTTGAAGACATTTCAATTAGTGGGAAAATTGCAGGAGGAATATAAAAAAAGTCTAATCAACCAAAACTTTGCGATCCCATGCAGTACCTCTATACACCCCCTGTTGAAGCCCTCTGTCCTAAAGCTTCCAGGAGGCCTCTGCAGCTGTAGCACCTACCTGAGGTCTGCCTGCAGTAGTAGCAGATGTAGTTGTGAGGGACATTGTCTTCATATAAACCCATACAGGTTCCATGCTGCCAGCAGAGACACGACTCGCACTGCAGACACACAGAAACAGACCTGAGGTCAGTCAGCCCTCCTTACAAACCTCCATTGTTTGGTCACGCATCACAGTTTACAGTCATTAAAGTTTTAATGTCAGACAGAGCAGGCGCCGATTAGGGTAGGCACCAGTGCCTGCTCTAACCTATACCTCACTAACCATCACAGGGTGATGGTTAGTGAGGTATAGGTAGTTTACAATGGTTAGTTTACAATAAATACAAATCAGAGCAGGGTCCTCAGTAGGTGTGTGAAACACAGGTGTGTGTTGAGTATTACCTGAATCATGAAGTCGTTCTCTTCGTCCACCTCACACACGCACCTCACCACCTCACAATCGTCCATCTCCATAGTGACAGGCCAGGAGGATTCCTCTCCACTCTCAGCCGTTAAGGTTGACCAATCGCTGCCATCGTCCACTGGGGGGAGAGAAAACCACAGCATTCCTGTTTCTGTGTTCCTGTAAAGTCACTGGTGTTATGATGGTTCTGGTGTGCAGCTACCGTGCGAGTGTGCGAGCTTCAGGGTGATGGGCGGTCTGTCTGACATCTCGTCGTCACTACTGCCCCCGAATCCTCCTGATTGGTCAGAGCAAACACAAAGAACTCAACCTAAAGGCCAAACATGGTCCACCTGCCGGTGAAGGACACGGTGCTGCAGAGCTGGAATGGAAGTCAGGTTGGGGTCTGGACTTTAATTAGGACATTATTAATAGATCTGCTGAGGAACAGGTGTCACCAGCTCAGTGACTCCAGAGGGCCTGGGTTTGCAGAGAGAGGAGGGTTTCTCCTTCAGGGGACCCCAGTAGGCTGCCTGGCATCTCCAGGAGGAGGTGTCACACCTGACTGCTCCTCCCAGTACACTGAACAACCAGCTGAGTATTTCTGAGCAGCTGAGGTCGGATCCAAATGATCCGAGAACCAAATGAAGCTTCCTCAGATATGGAAACATACCGATGGATGAAAGGATGGAGATCAGACATTACCTGACTGACTTTTCTTCTTCTTCTTCTTCTTTTTCTTCTTTCTCAGTTTGACTCGTAGAAAGTGCTTCCTGTCCTTCCGGTCGTGTCCTCCTGGCTTCTCCTTCTTCTCATCCTTCTTCGTCTCTGGAAACAGAAGCGAGACGTTTACCTCCTGCTGTTCTGAAGACGTCCGTTCCTAAGGGAGTGACCCACCTGTTGACATGATGCCCAGCTCTCTGTCGTCATGGTGACAGCTGCCGGCCTGGATCTCTGCCTTCTTGCTGGAAGGGAAATCTCCTCCTTCAGAAGACGACCTCTTCCTCCTGCAGCGGCGAGCACAGCAGGTGAGAGGCAGCCGCGGAGGCTGCAGAGCGGCCGCCGCGGGAGCAGAACTCACCTGGAGGTCTCCGGCTCGCCGCCCGCGTCCAGCTGCTGGTCAGAGTGGTAGTATTTGATGTGGTAGTGAAGCAGGCTGGCCTTCCTGAAGGACTTGGAACAGCCAGGAGACGGACACTTGAAGGGGTTGTGGTCCAGCTCGATGGAGAGGATGGGAGGAGGCTGGTTCTTTATCACCCTGTAGACTGAGAGGGGGAAACGCCGAGTTACACGCCAGCCGGCTGACCTCTGACCCCGAGGACAGTGGAGATGCTTACGTGGCTCTCTGCTGAACTTATGCGTGGTGGGAAGGTGAGCCTGACGCTCCATCAGGACATCTGAGGAGGAGAGGGACAACGTTAACCCTTCAGAGCCTGCTCACAGAACCACATGCAGAGATCAGATGATGGGCCCCCCCCACAGGCGTAACTTTGTGAAGGACTGGTGTGGACATGTCCCCACCAACTCTGGACTGGTTTGGCCAGGCTCCATCAATAATCTCAGCTGTTTCCCCTTTCCGCTCATTTACTGTAGCCACAGGTAGCAGAGGTTGGGTGCAGCTAACGGTGTTCAGAGCGTTTTCAGTCCGTGTTTATTTTTTCTCTCTTGCTCTGCTCCCATGCCCCGCCTCTAGGTGTTACATCATCGGATCTGTCACTTTGAGACATCTGATCTGCCGTTACATTTCACTGCGTACAGAGTCGCTCCGTGGAGGAGGAGAGACACAAAGCAGCATCAGACGGGAGCTACTGGGATTTATGTTTAAGGGAAAATTAGGAGAAGGGATGGTTAAAAAACTTAAAGACGGCACCGAAAAATCTGTTCGTTAGACACACAGTTTGTTCAGCTAAATGCAACAGATTGTAAGTTTATAAAAGTTAGTATTATAATGCAAGAAGCTTGTTCTTCTTTACTACTTAAAAAAGGACCATGACTCCCAGTTCCAGGTTCAAATGTTTTCTTATTGAACACAGAATCTGACTGCAGAGCTTCTACAGATCTAGAAACTTTGTTTCTAGCATCATTATATCAGTAAAGAGGTTGATAAATCTTTTTAAACAGAGAGAAGCAGGGAGAGCTGCAGATTTAAAGGAGAAACAGGTTTACTGGGATATTCTGTTCCAATAAAAACGACCAATTAATCTAAATCAGAGGGTGCATTGAAAGGCCTACAGTTGCTGTGCAAATGAAAATTTTCTATCGTGCCATATAGGCCAATTTAATACAAGGAAATGTAGATTATTTTGGTAATTTCATTTTAGAATTAAATCACTACGAGCCAGAAATCCAGCCTGGAGCTGGATTAGTGTAATCCCTGTGCACATCAGCAGATCTGGAAAAACCTTCCATAAAAGAATAAGAACTTTTTAGCGACATTGAGAGATTTTTTAAACAGCTTTACCAGATTATATTGTAATCTATAGGTCATATAATAGTGGAGAAAATGAAGGACCATCAGAGCATCAACTAACTGATCCATTCAGTGATTGGTCAGATTAATCGGGTGACATCATCTTAAAGTCAGCAGGCTGTGCAGCGACCCGCTCAGAAGTCCAGCTTCTAACTGGTTCCTCTGATGGAAATCTTTGGACCGACCCTGATAGTGAGCGTGTGCGGGGGTGCAAAGCCACCTGCTGGTTTACCTTTGTCGATGTGGGCGGGGTTAGGAACAGCTGCCGGGGCGGGGTCTGCTGCGATTGGCTGTTGCTGGACTCCATCACTCCTGTCTGAGCAGAACCAGAGAAACCAAACAGGATTGACCTTCTAGCAGGAAACAAAGGGAAGGAGCAGACATCAGAGGTCAAAGGTCATCATTACTGCTTTCTGCTTTCTTCTTCGCTGTTGGATGGATGGATGAGGATTCTGCTCTCCTCCCTCCCTCCTCCTCCTCCTCCTCCACTCCCTCCTTCTCCTCTGATGCTGCTTCTTCTTCTACATTCTTCTTCCTCTGCTCCTCCTCCTCCTCCGGGTCTCCCTCTGCTTTAGGGTTCTGCTCCTCCTCCTCCTCACTCTCTCCTTCCTCGCATCCCTCGCTCCCAACGGCGCTCTTCTCTGATCTGGACCTCTGAACAGAAACAGGACCTTCAGAGAAGAAGCAGGAGAGCTTAGATGGACCTGATGAAGCTGCTGCTCTGACCTGCTGGAAGGGTTTGATCTTGGTGGGCTTCACCGTCTGGACCACGCCGTCGTAGAACCGCACCGTGCAGGACTCTGAAACGGAGCAGATTCTGATTCACTTCATGGTCTTCATGGACTGAAACCAGTCCGACCCTGAAAGTCTCACCGTCTTTGTTGACTTTGAGGATTTTTGCTGGGTAGAAACGGCAGTCGGTCCAACAGGCCAGAACTTTGGTTCCTGAAGCAAACATCTGAGACGGAAACAGGAGACATCAGAACGGGAACCTTCAAAGGTTCCGTCTGCGGAACGACTGGAGATCAGGTCACCGATCATCTGCTCCTCATTTCATTACCAGGTTTCTGAGATTCAATGACTTCAGAAAAATTATTTGATCTGATTATTTATTAGTTCTACACTGCAAAAATGATCTAAAGTAAAAACTCTCTTCAATGAAGAGAGTTTCCCTTTAATCTGAGTATCTAAATAAGATGATTGACCAATGGAATGAATATTTTTACCTCCAATTCAAGAACTAATCCACTTATTTTTAGCATTTTTCAATCAGATTTCATACTTTGATTCAAAAACCTGAATAAATAAAATGTGTTTTTTCAACACGTGCAAAATGGTAAACAGGATTGTTTCCCCCAAGATAACACATAAACCCCCCCCCACAATAAAGATAAAACAAAAAACATAAATTTTAGTCAATAATTAAAACAAATAAACGAATCTAAATCAGATGTTATTCCGTAAACTAATTCTAATTTACAGAATAAAGTCCAAACTTTCATAATAAGCTCAAACAGACCGAGCTAGAACCTTCTACAGTGAACCCATCAGATGAAGGCCCACAGCATGAACCTCCTCCATCATGTAATTCTATTCCAGCCTTCCTCCAAATGTTCCTAAATTTATCTTGTTCCGCATCAAACTTCTTTAGCTGATTCTACAAAAGAGCAAAATGAGAATCCATTTCCAGAAGTTTTCACGCCCCTCATACTTTGCTGACCCTCCTTTGGCTGCAAACCCAGTCTTCTTGGACCCCATGCCTCCAGCCTTCTTGGACCCCATGCCTCCAGCCGTCTTGGACCCCATGCCTCCAGTCGTCTTGGACCCCATGCCTCCAGCCGTCTTGGACCCCATGCCTCCTGGGACCCCCATGCCTCAGCCTTCTTGGACTATGCCTCCAGCCTTCTTGGACCCATGCCTCAATCTTTCTTGGACCCCATGCCTCCAGCAGATCTTTGGTGCCTCCAGCCGTCTTGGACCCCATGCTTCCAGTCTTCTTGGACCCCATGCCTCCATCTTTCTTGGACCCCATGCCTCCAGCCTTCTTGGACCCCATGCCTCCATCTTTCTTGGACCCCATGCCTCCAGCCTTCTTGGACCCCATGCTTCCAGTCTTCTTGGACCCCATGCCTCCAGCCTTCTTGGACCCCATGCCTCCAGCCTTCTTGGACCCCATGCCTCCAGGTCAGGTCTCCATCAGCTGTCAGTTCTTTTTTCGGGAACATCTAATCTCCATCAGGCCTCCATTTATTGGTTCATCCATCTCTCCCTCACCAATCTGCCAGTTCCTGTTGCTGATAAACATCCCAAAGCTTGAGGCTGCCACTACCGTGCTTTACAGTAGGGATGGTAGGCCATGGAGAGGAGCAGATCCTGGTTTGTTCCAGAGAACTTGTTTCTTGAGGACCTTCAATAGCAGCAGAAAGGTTTCTGGATCCTTTCTGCAGACAGTTCCTCTAACTTCCTACAGTGCTGGACCTTCTGTAGATGGTGAGACTTTCCTGATTGGGTCAAACCAGCTGGAAACAGGAGGAACCTAAGCTCAGCTTGGAGCATCATGGTATAGACAGTGAAAACTAATGGAAATTGAACTTCTTAGTTTTCTGTCTGGAATGAATTTGCTGTAGTAAAAAAAAAAAAGAAATCATATTAAGGTTTTATGTGAAGAATTTAGAATACCATTAATTTAATTTCGACAAAGGCTGGAACAGAGAGAAAGGAGGAGAAGATGCTGAGAAAACCTTCTGATGTTCTGTACATCACTGAGGGGATGTTCTAAGGAAACAGCTGAAGTAGAAACAGCGGCGGTACCGGCTGAGTCTGCTGCTGGGAGCCCAGGCCCTGCCTCCTCAGGCTGACCCGCTCCAGAGGCCGGAGATACGGCGAGCTCCAGTGAAACCACTCGTTGTGCCGGCGGCTCCACTGGCGGTAGTGGACCAGAACTCGCTCTTTATCGTAGTCGATCTTCTCGATGGTGGCAGCATACCTGATGGGAAACCAAGCAGAGGTCAGACGGTTCCCACTTCTATCTGACCACTAACAGCTTTCCTTTCCTGTCCCACTTCCTGTTTCTGCAGCTTCCATGAATACCAGAGGAGGCTTTCCAGGAAGTGGTTCTAAATACAGGATGTGAAGTCAAACCATTTGGTGTGTAATGGTGAACGTGTGTGAGAGTAGAACAGACCAGTTCTTCTGCCGATCACGAGCCTCTAGCTGAGCCCCGATTTCAAAGGTGATTCCAGATCTGTCTGGTGGAGTTTTCATCTGCCAGAAAATGACACAGAGCAGCTGTTAAAGCTCAGAATCAGAACGACGGTAAAGATTCCAGCTGGAAATGATCTTTGTTACACGCAGGAATACAAACAACATATTGCACACATTCATCATCTAAAGAAATAAAATACAACAAAGAAAAACAATACAACTTTCCACACTAAAATTAAAAATATATACATATGTAACTGTCTACTTTTAAGGCTAGGCTTAAAACTTTCCTTTCTGATAAAGC
>JAGKQL010001596.1:47957-64851 GCA_018398635.1 Cyprinodon brontotheroides
AGGGAGCTTTTCCTCTCCACTGTCGCTACAAGCATGCTTAGTGTGAGCAGCTGGTTTTCCTTAGATAGAAAACTTTAAATGTTGACGTCTGAAGCCTCTCCTCCCCGCCATACCACGTCACCATGGGAAGTCGTTCAGCTTCAGTTTTCAGTCATGATGTGGGAGTTTGGAGTGAGGAGAGCTGCTGTCAGTTGGATAGATTCTAAAAATAGATTGGTTGGAATTAATCAACACATATCTAGTTGGCTGGTTAAAACTAGTTTGAAATTACCTTTAAACAATAATAAATAATCAAAACCTGAGCAGGTTGCTGGTTATAGTTGTAACACATTGTGTTAAATAGTGATACTCCTCGTCTGTTGAGCAGTTACCAGTGTTAGTGAATTAGTTAACTAACTAAGGCGTTTCCCTATCACTACTTTTGCTTCTTTATTAGGTTCCTGCTCCTGGTGCTTTTTGAACCTTTATTCCACTCTGGATTCTTTGTTCACTTTATGGTTAAAAAAGATTAAAATTAAAAGGAAACTGTTTTGAAAAGTTCAGTATTTATTCTTCTCCTGCTTTGTGTGTCAGCTGTAACGGTTGCTAAGCGACAGCGCGTGCGGCGGTAAAAGCCTCAGAAGGTTGGACCTGTTTGAATTCACAGCTTAAACTCTTCCAGTCTCCTTATTTTCACGGACTTCGAAGGATCCAGTCCAGGTAGGCCGCCTCCTTGGAGGATGCAGCCCAGGTTTTCGAACAGAGCCCATCTCTAGTGTTTGCTGTTCTCCAGGCTGCCCAGCAGAGGGCGCTGTTTTCAGTTTTCTGATTGACAGGTGTCAAACTCCGCCCAGTCTGAAGCCCAGACTGCTTTGAAGCTTAACAGGAGTTCATTAAGTCACTTTCAGTTCAGATGGTTCAGGATCAAAACGGGCCGATAATGCAATGCCGAATAAAAGTTTAAAGAATCAACAGAGACACGCCTCCCCAGCCCGGGGCGACTGATTGGCTTCAAACAGCGCTGTCTGTAAACAACAAAGGTTAATCCCGCTCTCCCCATAATATCATCACATCACAATATCTTGAACACAGCGGCTAGCAGCGCCTACATGCTATCTGTGGTTGTTAGCGTTAAACTGCAGCGCGCGCGCCACATGGTGGTGGTGGCTAAAGGCTGAGAGCTGAGCGCTAAAAAAAGACACGCGCTGATGAACTTTAAGGGACATGACAACACCAAACGCTGGAAGTTATAGAGCGCGGCCTGAGGCAACATTGCTGACTGAATATGTGAGCTAACAGCTAACAGTTAGGCATGAGCTGAGCTGCAGCAGCTGGATACCCCACTCCTGAACCGCTCAAGCAGGTGGAGACACCTGAGCCGTGCCGGGCCGCAGGCAGAGAGGCCTCCCTCCCCCGCTGAGGGAGGGAGAGAGAGCATGAACCAGCCTGGGGAGAGGAAGCAGGTTTACCTCCTGACCCTGCTCCTCAGCTGCTCCTGCAGACCCCGACTGATGCAGACTGCAAGTGCATGCGCGAGTGAGCCCCGGAAGCCCAGCTGGGTTTTTGTTTAGTTTTTTTTTTTTTTATAAACTTTATTAGAAAATTCCCTTTTGATAGCACAAAAGAAATAAAGAAGAAATTACCTCTTGGCAGCAGGAACAATCGCCAGGGGATTGAACAATAATAATAATAAATACACTGAATAGTAAAGTACAAACAGTCATAGTGATTAAGTAAAGTTACACATAGAAGGATGGAAAGGGATTACATCAATACTTTTAATTTAGCATAAAGATAAAGTTTATCTTTAAACTAGAGGCTCAGACCTTTCCAAGGAGGGGTCAGAGGTCATTGTGCGACCATTTCAGGTGATGTAATCGGCATGCGTTACATAAGCTGCTCTTATTCTTATTTTCTATCCAGTTTGGTGAAATTAGTGGTAAATTTCAATATGACAACGACTAAATCTGAGGAGCAAAGGCTTTGCCTCATGCAGAAGGTCTCCAATAATAGAAATCAGCATATTTGTTGGGCCAGATTCACTTTTATGAGAGGAAAAAATGTATTTTTGCACTTTTGGCACTGTGCTAAAATCCCATTTCCTCCTAGCTCACTGCTCACTAAAACCTTCATGGAACAAACCTGCTTCAACTGGTTCAGTCCAGATTAGCCTGAGTTATAGTCAAGATGTGGATCTATAAAGACTGAGGGTTCATCCACAGTTTCAAATCGGCTTTCATGGTGTTTTGCAGAGTTTATTTTGGAAAAAAAGATTGGCGAGGGCTAAATGTTTTTCATTTCTCTTTGTTTAATGGAATCCTATGCGGAAGTTTAACTGAATAAACTGATTATTCGCCTTCATCCGACACAGCCAACAAGTGCTGAACCACGCCGACTGTGTAAAAGTGCAAGAAAGCCTGAGTTCCTTTAAATCAAGACTAAAAACACATTAGTTTAGGATTGCCTTCCACTGTTCTAGTTAAACAGTTCAACTAAAACATATTTTCTTTTTTAAATTAATAATTTCAAAAGATAATTACCATTAGTATAATAATAAAGAATATACATATAAAATATAAAAGATAACTGTTCTTTTTGGGCAGCAGAAAGGCAATTCAGGTTTTTGTTCCACCTGTGAACCAAAAGACCTCGCATAGGAACGTGAGGCTCTCTCTAAGGGTGAGAGGAAGGCTGTAGGTGCCACCAGAAGGCATTTAATTTTACTGAGACGTTGGTAATCTAGAGTGGGATCCCCCCAGTTATCCAGGTTGGCATCATAGGATTGGTGTGTATCAGGCAGAGAGTTAAATTACCTGTAGATAATGGGAAAGGTTTTGCAGTTCTATGGTAGTAGAACAAAAAGGCAAGGTTCTCGGGGAATTGTCAACTGCCCAAGGAGAAATTTCTGATCAAATGCTAACAGCTTTAAAGATAATTAGAAATCAAATACTGGAAAATTAGCTCAAACAAAGTCCTCTCTCTTCTAGTTAAACAGTTCAACTAAAACATATTTTCTTTTCCAACTGGTTGTTTTAATATTCTTTTTTTTTTGTTTCTGCATTTTTTATTTTATTTTATTTATTTTTATTTATTCTTGTTTTTATCTTTCCTGTATTTTAATACATGTGTAAAGCACTTTGCATTGTCTTTGTAACTGAATTGTGCTATATAAATAAATTTGCCTTGTTTTGCCACGCCGAAAGCCAATAAGCATCCAGAGTTCATCTAAAAAGGTCTCCAATCCACAGCTCAGTCTGCTGCCCAGAGCGCAGGGCGGCGGATGCGCTGTGACATCATTCAGATGACCCTGTTTCCAACCCCCCTCCAGCCCCTCCTCCACCATCGTAGCTAAAGCTTCATCAGAGCATCATTCCTCCTGGACTCTTACTCTTGTTACCTGTCTTGTTTCAACCGGTCCGATAGCAGACCGCCATGTTGAGCCTGGTTCCGCCAGAGGCTCTTCCCAACAGGGATTTTTCCTCTCCACTGTCGCCCATGCTTGCTCATCATGGACAGG
Organism: Cyprinodon brontotheroides; assembly: GCA_018398635.1. Taxonomy (NCBI): domain Eukaryota; kingdom Metazoa; phylum Chordata; class Actinopteri; order Cyprinodontiformes; family Cyprinodontidae; genus Cyprinodon; species Cyprinodon brontotheroides. The sequence goes on from JAGKQL010001596.1 coordinate 51,454, forward strand.
TTCTCTCATCCTGTGTTATCCAGCTGGACTTCCATCTTCCAGGAAGTGAAGCTCTAGTATCAGTCCAGTCCACTGGATCTCCCCATAAAGCTCAGCAGACCGTCTCTCCAACCAGCAGTCTACAGACTGACCAACTCCATCTATCTCCACTCCACCACCAGTTTCAGGCCTGGGGGGGAAACAGCCCTGTTCTTTGCTCCTGTTCATGCATTTTATACACAATTCAGCACTTTGTTTTCTGCCGTGGTCTGAGCGCCAAAGACTAAAGTAATTGCATCAATAAAATTCTTCTAACTGTCTTTTCTCGCTGTGTTTGTTTTTCAGATTTAAATCACCTTTAAATCAGACATGGTGACATTTGAAATAGTGGCTCCACCTGCAAAATATTCCTCAATGCCTTTCCTTTCTGTCATAAAAACACAAACATTTATATTTCCTATCCAGATATCCAGAATTTGGGAGCTGTACTTGATTTAATTCACATATTTAATTTGCTGCTAAGACCCTCTGAGCTTCAGGCGTTTAATTGACTTCTTACCCACTGAATCATTTAAGTTTAAGCAACATTTTGTTTTTAGGGTGAAAGATCATAAGTGTTCTGGTTTATTATCAACTGGGAAACATCCAGATCCTTTACTTCCGTTAGTTTCACTATGTTTACAGGTTTTTTTAATATTGATATTTTGTGGCCAACAGGAAAACGCCTTTAACTTCCTCTAATTCTAGAGAATCACATATTTCCAGTTTTTCACCTCCTCTTCAGTGACTCAGAGGAATAAATCCTGCCAAACAAAGGTAGGTATGCACCATTAAACCAACCTTTATTAAAGCTTCTTCCTCATAAGCAGCTGCATAACTTCCTGATGCTAACGTGATTCCAGAACAGGGAAGTAATTTCACTCAGAAAGTTTCCCTCACTGGGAATCAAGCAGCACCAGGAAGCTGCAGACGAAGCGCTGAGCGGATTCCTCCCACGCTGACAGGCTTTACTCTCTGCAGCCAGAACTTCCGTTCATCCTGATGACATGAAGAAGAACCTCATGGAGAGGATGATGAGATAAAGACAGAGTTCATGCAGAAACACAGCATTTAAACGTTGCTTTATTTATTTAAAATATTATTTAAACCTTAAATGAATGAATTTCCCCACTGTGGAACTGTATCCTCAACGATTAATAAAATCATTTCATTGACGCTCCTTTTTTTCATGAATCTTTGACGATGAAAATATGCCGAGTCATGGGTGCAACTTTTGGCTGATGAGACTAGCAGGTCGTCGGTTTAAATGCATCATTGTGCTGTAATCTGCTAAGCAGCATCAGCCGTGCCGCCGCGTTCTGTTCGGCGACGCCGCAGCTTTGCTTATTCTGCACGACCCCAGATGGATCATGGCAGCAGCAGGGAGGAAAATAACCCGGAATGATCCGGTACGGCCCGCTGAACTCTGACTAACTCTGATCGTCCAGCTTTGCTTGTGCAGAAATGCGTCTTTGTGCGGTTTAGCTCAGAGTCTGCGCTTTACGCTCCGCTCTGACGGTTCGCTCTCAGCAGTACGGCTCTTCCTGCTCTCGCTACTTAATAAACTAAATGTGGCTGATCATCCTCTTGTCAACAGTGGGTGGTAAGGTTGCTTAAGGACCCAGATGCAGAGCCGAGTGAAGCAGAGATGAGTTCCAGCTGATTTAATCAAAGAACACAGGAAACAGAGGTACAAATCCAGAAATTTAACTAAAATGTTTAACAAACCAAAAACCATGGAGACATCAGGGGAAAAAATTAGCCTGAGGAGCCACATGGAGACGAGCTGAGTAGACAATACAGCAACGAGAAGGAACCAGCGCTGAGTGACTGCAGAGGTGGAGTATTTAGGGAGAACAGAACAAAGGATGGACTAACGAGCTGAATAAGGAGCAGGTGTGGGTGGAACTAGCAAGAGGGAAACCAAGGGGAAAGAAAACAATCACAAGGGGGCGACAGAGAGTAACTAAAGAATATGATGGAAAATAAAAACAAAACAACTGATAACAGAAAACTGAAAACTCAGAGTCACAACAAATGGGAGGAACCATAACACCTCTGCCAAGCATGAAAAATCCCTAACTATTGTTGAAGAAAAATGATTATTTTTAGTTTTTAATACAGTTAATCTTATGGCATGTGTAAAAGGTATGTTGAGCACTCTCATTTTGAACATATTTCTTAATTTTGAAAAAGTTTGTGAAGATAACCTTTCCTTGAACCAGATTACTGAATTTAAGTTTGTTCCGGAGAATTTATGGCAGGAAAAGGCCCCGCATTCCAACAGCTATTCTGTGAGGTCTTATCTCATGTTTTCTTTAGCCAGATGTTTGCCGTAAATTAGGGGAAGCTCTAAGTTTTTCTGAGTGTCAGAGATAGCTCCTGGTTGGAGGAGCAAAAGCCAGCCTCATTTGAATAAATTAAATACAAGAGATAAAACTTTCTACACACAGAAGTAAAAATCAGATTTGCTCTTGCAACTCTCCAAAGATGTCTTTGTACGCCTTTTGCTTCTTCCTTCTTCCATTTATGTCAGGTAATTGAATGTATGTCTCCTCCGTTTGTTCTGCAGGTTCTGGGTGTAAGTTTGTGCATTGTCTTATATTGGATTAAACTCTGTAATTCTGTGACGCCAACACGCATTGCTGGTTTTCCTTGTACACACACGAAGCCTGCCGAGAGGAACCTGAAAGGAAGAGAGAAGCCAACCTTTTTCAAAAGTTTACTATTTTAGAATAATTTCTTCCAACACTATCAAGGTTTATTTTATGCGCTCAAAAGAGGTGAGATGCTAAACATTCTTTCATTTCTACCAAATGATTCCCTAAATTATATTGAAAGAAGATATTTAATTGCATTCTTTATTTTTGACAAAGAAAGCCGGATGAAAAAGTACATAGATTTTGACTATTTCTCTCTCGTGAGTTCTAGTTTCTGTCTGTTTTGAATATTTTGTGATTTCAGTTAACAATTTTTACATTTAGGTGTGGATTTGACCACCATTCAGGCTCCCTCTGTGTCATTTTGTACATCAGACCCTTTGAATTTAAATCTTATTTTGACCCCTGAGCAGTGGGAACCAAGGGGAAATTTTAGAAATAAAGCTAAAATTGCTAAAGTAGAAGGAAGAATGCTTTTTGTAATGAAAATGAACACTGCTGTGGGACATAAAGCCATTTTCTATTTTATTTAACTGGGTTTTTCCAATGACTCTTATAAATTGAAAGTAGTCCTGATTCAGAGGCAACAACAATTATAACTTACATCATAAAAGGAAAAACAAATGATGAAAAACCGTTAATGTCGCTGAATCAGTCGGAAGTTTGGACTTCAGCAGTAAAACCACCGAAAGTGAAAAGTTCAGGTAAAAGTTTTCTGTTCAGAAGAAATTGAACGAAATCTATGGAGTCAGAAACGGTCAAACTGTTTATAAACTTCTAAATCTGAGTTAAAACAGGAAAAATAGAAGTTGATATTTAATGTGTAATTTTTATGCATTCAGCATTCACGCTGTTTCCAGGCAAATATCTTCCAACAGGAAAGACGGGTTCCTGCACTGATATCATTATATTTCAGACCCAGCTTCGCAGCCAGGCTGGAGAAAAGCAGGGACCTCCTGAAGTAAGATGAATTCACCAGCCTGTCTGCCTGGAAGCTCTTCCTGTTGGTTAAACTTCAGGCATCAATGAACCAATCAGGACTAATCAAGGTGTTTGGAAAGTCAGGCGATGTCAGGAGGAGCTTTCTCTCTCATGTTCCCTCGTTAATTAAAGGAGACGTGAAATGTGGCCATTCAGCATTCCAGACAGGCTATATAAGATCCTTCCTCCAGCTGGGATCATCTGTTGGAGGATCAGAGGAGCAAAGGTAACATCTAGCTTCCTTTCCTCCTTTAGCAGTGATTGAATGCGGCCTTAATTGATCCTCAGTGTCCGTCTCTTAGATGCCGGCTGCCCTCCAGCTGACGTTCCTCCTCGGCTCCATCATCAGCCTCCTGGCTGTTAAAGCTGTGAGTCACATCAACTCTGACTTTCATTAATGTGGTGAAAATCTTTGGACGTTTGATCCGATGGTTTCTGGTTCCAATGGTGTGTTTTTGTGTCTCTGCAGGCGTTTGCTCAAAGTGAGAACCTCGGGGCAGGTTGGTTCTGTTCCCTCAGAGCCGTCAGCATCGGCCTGAACTCTAGTTTCTTTGAACATGCCTTACCGGATGGTTTTCCTGACTGATTTCTGCTTCCTTTGTGTGATTTCTGGGTTTGTTGCAGCTCCGGTCTGTGCCGCTCCTTGTCCTCCTGGTTGGACGCAGTTTGGTTCTCGCTGTTTCATCTTCTACTAGGAGTCCAGGAAATGGGTCGATGCAGAGGTACCGGACAGAACTGCCTTTGTTAGCGCATTGTGCTTTAAGGCTGCAACTCAGTGCCGGCTGGTCAATAGAGGGCGCTAGGGCACCGCCCCACCCACCCAATGACCCAATGAATTAAGACATAAAAAAAATATATTTTTTATGATTTCATTTTAAATTAACATTTAAAATATTTCAAAATATATTAATTGAAATGTATTTTTTAGATGTGCAAGATAAATATTTAATCTTTAATGACTAGTAAAGCGTCATTCTATTTTCCTTCAGATTGGTGACGTATTTCCAGCCTTAGGTGCAAACATCTTTGCCTATAGATTTCTAAACTAAAACCAGGCTTTGTTGGGCTGCTGGATAAAACCTGGAACTAAACGCTATTTCTGACATTTTGAATTGAAAAATCTTCCTGGATGGAAGAGAAACGTCTTCAAACTTGGAAACAAAGTCCAGATTGATTTCAATTTTTTTGGGAAAACATCTAACATATTTTTCATCAGCATCTAAACTTTGACCTTTCAGAAATTCTGCATCTCTATTGGTGGGAATCTGGCGCCCATCCACAGCCTTCAGAGGAAAAACACCTTCCTCAGTACCTATGGTGGAAAGAGTGACGGGTAGAACTCGCCTACCTGGGTCGGAGGCTAATGTCAGCCAACGTAAGTCCGCAAAACGACAGGGTTTACCACTGACAATCAGGGATCAATAAACGCTCTGATCTGATGTCATCAGTGACATTGTTGATTACCTGGCTGTGGGCGGCGGCTCAGAGTTTCATTATGAGAACTGGTATCGGACGAGGCAAATATACGTGAAACCCAGAACACTGTCTGGAAATAAACCTGGGGGGTCAGTCGGTGTTTTGGGACTATAACCCTGATTTACAGATGAATCTCTGAAACTCCTCAGAATGTTGACCTTAAACAGAAGATTGACCAAAACTGTTAGATCCCTCTGATCCCAACAGGAGACCAGTGGAGCGACATGCCCTGCTCACTCAGCAGGCTAGCCTTTCCTTTGCTCAGGAACATCTGATGCATCAGTTTGATCAGCCGTCTCCATGATGAACTGCAGTTATTTTAATCAATTGGACCTTCTTCTGTCAAAGATTATTTCTCTGTAAGGCTGTAAAATTAAGTGAAGAAATTAGAAATAAACCGAAGAGCAAAATCCTCCTAGACTTCTGAACATTTACTGAGGATCAGTGAACCTTTACAAAAGGAAATGATATTTACCAATATCGTGATTGGTTGGTTGATTGATTGATTGATTGATTGATTAGTTGACTTTATTCATCTCACAGTGGAGAAATGTACTTGTTACATGAGCTCAATAGTCAAAAAGAGAAGCTGCCAAAAGGAGAAAAAGGTGAATGGGGTATATACAGTATAAACAGTGCGTCCACATATATGTTGTAAAAGAAAAACGTTTGAAAAACTTTATAAAGAAGAGAAAGTAGGAAAGGAGAACCGACCTAACAGGCTGCTGCATGCGCAGCGCCATCTTGGCTTGAAATATATTCTAATATATTAGTTTCCTAAAACATTTCTAATATATATTATATAGTGTTAATACACGGAATTATATATAGATGAAACATATATTATGCAATACATGATATATTCATGTAATAAATGGCAAAATATACAAATGATTGCTGCTTTTCATATATTGTAATATATAATGCATGTTTTTATACCCCAAAATAACTTTTATTTTATATTTATAAATATCCACTCTCATGTATTGCAATTTACATAAAAAAATGTGTGGTTAATAAATGTAAATATATATAGTGTCACATGTATGTTTATGGGTGAATATATGGAAGCATAAATGAATGAAAACATATGGTAGAATATAATTTATAACATTATATGAAAACAAAAAAAAATTCATGTATACATTCAATATATGGTACAATACATTTTGAATATATGTAAAATATCTAAATTCATGATATATTCATTTGTATGACAATAAACACAGATTCATATTCTAATTAATAATATATATAAAGAGCCATCTTTATTTTCTGTCAAATCCAGAGGCTGTAGAGGTAGTGCTACATTTCAACAGCACAACTTTTAATGGCGCAAATTCTTAAGAGTGCAATTCTAGACATATTTAGAAAAACCTATTTAACTTCCTGCAACGGTGCAACATAACAGAAAAAAATATAAATTCACACAGCAGAGTAGAAAATAAAACAGAACTAAAACACAAATGCAATTCTTTGCAGTGCTGCTGTAGGGACCAGATCTGCTTTGGGCCCCGCCCCTATTTATGACGTCAATATACGGCAACTCCACTCGAACAAACTGTATTGCACCCGTTTCTTAAAGTCGTAGGGAAATCATATTTAAATGTCAAAGCATTCTGACTTATACAAGTATATAAATGTACTCTTTATCAGACAATATTGACCCAAAATTTAGAAAACTTTTATAAAAAAAAAAATCCTGACTTAAAATCTGGGTTTTTTCGGTCATAGCATCTTGATTCATGTGTCGCAGCTAATATACGCAACGGTTGAAACCAGAATCCTTTCCTTTCCCATTGAGTTGCGTCCCAGTGTTCACGGGGATGGACGTCTGTGTCTTCGGCAGGCGTAGAGCTAACAGAACTGGCAGCGTTGCGAGGCAAGGGCTCAAACATGGACGGCTGGAAGCCTTCTACACCAAACCAAGCTTCTGTCGCCCTGGCGTCCTCTTCCACAACATCTTCGTCCCCGCTTTCCTCCTCTAAATAAAAAATGGATGACGGAGGAGACTCATCCACGACCTCCGACACTAAACTCTCCTCCTCTTGCATGTTTCCTCTGTCCATAGCGTTCCTTGACAGCGTCGTTTCTAAGTCACCAATTTAGTGCTACTTGGTCCCAATGGAATTTCCCATTGGGAACCTGCTAGCACTAAGTTGCTAACTGGTTAGCAAGATGCTTCCCACAAACCGCCACAACCAAACATGCTTTAAACCTCTTCGCCACAAATGTCCCTGGTAATCGGCTCAATCACATTCACTTTATTCACTCATCAAAGCCGGGCGCCACTGGGAGAGAATGCAACTTGGAACAGCTTCCTCCCTTAATTTTTAAGGACCAAATTTCTTCTTGATTCTGAACATATTAATCCCCCGATTTGCTATTTTTTCACATTTAATTCATGCATCTAAAGTAGCCCAAAATAGAAAACAGTCATTGTCAGCCTGGAAGGAAAAGTCCTGCCTTATGAGACTGAGCTCTGCTATTTAACAAGGAGTCACAAAAGTTTATTTTTATTCTTATTATTAAGATCTGAGGGCAGAGGACGACAGATGGAAAAATCCCAAAAAATGACTTTCATAGAGATTTTAGACTAAGAAAAATTTATTCTAATCTTGTAGAAAACCTAAAGATTGTTGTTGAAAGAAAAGTACAAGGTAGTGTAGCTTAATGTGGCTAAACTGACCGGAAGCTAAAATACATAACCTGTTAGCTTACTGAGCCCAGCTAGCCACAGCTTACTTCAGCTTCTTATATCACGGTCTAACAGTTAATACTTTGTTCACCAGAAACAGATTTTTCTCAGTTATGTTATCAATCAGTCATATTAAACACGCTATGATGCTGCTGCGTGATGTTATTATTGTTGTCAGGGCAAACTACACAGCCATATATCATGTGGCAATTCAGCCAATCAGAATCAGAAATACTTTAATACTAATTTAATAAATGACTTTTGTTACACGCTCCAGTTACAGTTTTATATAATATATGCACACATCCAACTACACAATATAATAAAGATAAAAAATAAGAAAAAATAAATAAAAATAAAAGATTAAAGCAATAATGTAGCGTAACACCACAGGCAGGAAGCATGACCCAGCAGATCTGGAAGCTGCAGCAGAACTAGCCACGTTGTTGAGGCGCAGCAAAAGGAAGATGAGACCGACAGCTTTACATACTTTTCTGCTTCACTCGGTGTCTTAGACTTCCTAACATCAGCATCGTTGGCCTTTGGAAATGGATTGATTGAATGATAAACTTTATTGATCGCACTGTGGAGAAATGTACGGTTTAACTTGTTCTAACTGCGTTATAACAGCATATGTTGCCGTTAAGGCGGGATTAGTAAGGCTTCCTTCATGAATAGTTCTAGTTCTCTTCACATTTAATAGATTTATGCTTCTGCTCTAAACCAGGTCACTGCCGTCTGAATCAACCAGTGGAGATTAAAACTGATGATCTTATAGTGAGTGAAATTCATTGACAATAAAATTTGCCCTAAATAAGTTCTAGAAATTATGCTTTTAAACAAGAAGTTTGTGCTACAATGCTGCCCCCTGGTGGTAGGACTGGATGGCTGCTTCCTGGTATGAAGGTTGTAGAACTGGAGAGGTTGACCTGCTTTTGGATGAAACTTTACTCAGATGCAAAAGGTCAAAACCTGACCTGCAGATATGAGGAACTCCTAGAAGATTCAAAGTGAGAAACTGAAGGTTGGCGATATTCAGAAGCTAACAGGTGATTTATATGCTGGTGAAGATTCTCTGCCCTCCAGGTCATAGCAATTCTAAAAAAGTAAAAAAACAGGGGTCCTGGTATCTCCAGCTGTCTACAGGTGAGAGGCGGGGTCCACCCTTGACAGGTTGCCAGGGCAACACAGAGACAACCAACCATTCACACCTAAGGAGAATTTAGAGAAGTCAATTAACCTAACAGTCATGTTTTTGGACTGTGGGAGGAAGCCGAAGTACCCGGAGAGAACCAGGTATGCTCTGGGAGAACATGCAAACTCCAAGCAGAAAGACCCTGGACCGGGAATCGAACCGAGAACCTTCCTGCTGCAAGGCGGCGGTGCTACCCACTGCCGCATCCCTCTAACATTGGATAATGGAGGAATGCTGATGCAAGAATCAGGAACATTGAAACCGTCCTCCAATCAAAACCAGCACACCTGAACTTTCATCGCAGCTTTAATTTTTTCTTCACCAATAACAGAAAGATAATAGGAAAAAAAAACTTTCAGAAAACATACAATGATCCCCGTTTTAAACTGTTTTAAAACAAAACAAAATAAAGCATGAATTACAGTTAAAAGAAATAAAAATACCAGCATGTGATGTTAACTGTAAACTAGAACAAAAACCTTTTTTGATTCATTTTTCTCAGAGACTCAGATTGTAGTCATTAATTAATAGCTCATAATTTGTTTTCCATTGCTGATTTTTATCCAGCGTGTTCAGTGAACAAAACCATCCATGAGATCCAGAAACTAAATCCATGATGTGGTTGATTTCCTTAGTTCTTCAGTCTCATGATTGTTTCCGTTAATAGGTTTGGTGTTCTGGTCCAATCCACAGAGACATTTTCAACTGTAGAGCGTTCTAAAAAAAAACAAAGCAAAATAAAAATGATCTCTAATTGCATTTCCTCAGCAAACCTTCAGCTTAAACCAAATAACTGATTCGGTACCTTATGTGCAGTTCATCCTCTTCCAGCCCTGCTACCTGGAGGCATTAAATGACAGATAAAGGTTAGACATGAACTTTTTCTGAAAAAGAGATAAAACCCAGAGATACCAACAGTAAGACCCCAGAAACCAATCATTTAATCATTTAACAGATTTGATCTGAGGTAGAACTCATTTCCCCCTCAGGAATTTATGTCTCTAAGCAGCATATTTATAAAGATAAAAAAAAAAACAACTGACAAGAACCAAAGTTTAAACCGTTTCAAAACAAAACAGAAAATGGAATATTTTTTATTTATTTAACCTGTATTTAACCAGGAAGTCCCTTGAGATTGAAATCTCTTTTTCGAGGGAGACCTGGCCAAGACGGCACACCAGTTAAAATACAAACAGAAATACAACATAGAAAATCTCACATAGAGGGAAAGACAGGTCACATAGGGCAGTTACATTTTAACATGGCCTTAAATTCATTCAATGAGACCAGATCATTTAAATGGAGCAAGTTTTGCAAATTATTCCAGGACCATGGAGCAAAGTAAGAGAAGGATTTCTTCCCCAGCTCAGTAAAAACCATTGGAACCTGGTAAGAGCGCCACCTGGTGGAATGGAGATGAAAATGGCAGGAATTTAGCTTGAGGAGATTACATAAATATGCCTGCAGTTTACCCAACATGGCCTTGTATAGAAAAATATAGAAATGAAGTTGTCTACGTAGACTTAGTGACGGCCAGCCTACCAGTTCATACAGCGTACAATGATGAGTACGGGAATAGGAGTTAGTTAGGAAGCACAGAGCACTATGGTACACAGAATCTAACAGGTGGAGAGTACTAGAGGCAGCATGCATGTAGACAACGTCACCATAGTCCAAAACACTTAAAAAAGTAGCCTGCACAAGTGCTTTTCTGGCTGGTATGTTAAAACAAGTTTTATTTCTAAAATAAAACCCCAGCCGTAGTTTCAGCTTTTTTACAAGCTTCTCAACATCAACTTTGAAAGAAAGTTTGTTGTCCAGCCAAAAACCTAAATACTTATATGAAGAAACATTTTCAATAAAGTCTCCATTTAATGTGGAATATAGAATATAACAAAGGTAATCCATCGCAAACTACCAGGGTAGAATATTAGAAAATATAATAAAAACTAATCAAAACAGCTGGAAATGGGGGCACTTAGTAAACTTTGGGTGTTTTTAAAGAGAAAACTTGCACTCCTCCGTGTTTCCAGAAAGACGTTGCTTCTAATTTAAGCAGTTCTTTGTTATTATTTTGATAGGATGTAAATGTAAAGTTTGAAGTTTTGGCGAGTGTTGGCCTAGTGGTTAGAAAAGTGCGTTTGTGTTCTTGGAAGGTTACAAGTACCCGGTTTGATCCCCGCAGCCTGCACTCTGGGTCCCTGAGCAAGACCCTAAACCCCACCCTGCTCCCTGGGTGTCGCACAATGGCAGCCCTCTGCTCCCCAATGGGAGGGGTTAAATGCACAGAGGGAATTTCTGCAGTGTGAGTTTATAAAGTTCAATTGTTTATTATTATTATTAAATTAATGTGTATAGAACTTTTTCACGTTCTCATAATTTTCCTTTGTCAAAATTTTACAATAACATTTAAATTGCAAATGTAAATGTTACTCCTGAGTTCATCTTTATAGCAGGTTTCAAGATTGCAAACATTTTAAAGTTTTTTCCACAATCTGTTCATAGCGGTGATGTTCATTAACCTGTCGAGGGAAAAAAAGTATTCAACTATTCACTGTAGTTAAATAAACAGAGATAGATGGATTTCACCCAGTTAGCATTTTATTTCGTCTTTGCAAAGAGAGAACATCATCCAGCCCTTATTGCAGAGTAATCAGCCCTTTTCTGATCTGGCCAGTTCGTCTCCCTTAGTTACAACAATGGAAATACTGAAGTTTCTGTCACAATCAAAGCAAATCTTTACCTAAAGCAAAAAAACAAACAGCAGAAAAAAGAATGTAAATGTTTTAGGAACTACCTCATAAAAACATCAGGAAGAGCCAAACACCCCCAACAGCATAAACAGCCCCCTTCATCTAAGACATGTTGTGACCTTGGAGCTCTGAGGCAGAATAAAACTCAGCAATCATAAATCTGTTTATATGCTTACATAAGTACATGTAAAAGAGATTAATAGGAGATAGATTTATTTACCACAACAAGCTAAATCACTGGATCTCTTTAGATTTTTACATCTGCGAACCTTCGCAGGCAGGAGCTGTTTCTCGCTAGCCTCATGAGACCATCCTGATCTCGCGAGCTTTCAAGGTTTCACTCGCAGATCAGTCTGGAGACTCTCCGTTAAAGAAAATTTGGAGCCGTTCACCAAACGAACGTCCAATCAGCGTTGGCTTTGAGGCGGGTTGAGGTGTGACGCAACGAGAAGCGCGACAGTTCAGTCTAAAGAACATGGCGGCTTCAGCCGATGAAACTAGCGTTAGCGTGGCTATCGAGCAAGTTTTATGGGAATTACAGAGTATTTCTTCACTGAAAGAAGAGCAAAACACTGCTCTGGAGGCTTTTCTCAGAGGAAAAGATGTTTTTGCTCTTCTCCCGACTGGTTTCAGCAAGAGTTTGATCTATCAATTGGCTCCTCTTTGTCGTCGCTCTGTTAGTACGTCATATGCTTCGTTGATCTGATTGGTTTATTTGGCCCGTCTATCACCAACATAGGCCAATCAGCTAACCAGTATTTACGCCCCTTCCCAAAATTACTTCAATTACTTCATTTGCGAGCGCATATTACTGCACGCAAAATTGGATCTTGATAAATCCGGCCCATAGAGTATAAACCATGCTTTAGTCAGTCTGGCTGGCCAGATTAGGCCAATAGTGACTGAAGGTTTGTAGCGATAATATCTGATTTTTTTGTTGTCTTTAATCAGAAATCCTTTAAGATAAAACAAGTACCTGCTGATCATTTCTGCGTGGTCCTCCTCTAGAATTCATACCTGGATGTATAAATAAGAGATAAAGGTTAGACATCACCATTTCTAGAATAATAGACACATATCCAAATATGGCATCATTCATTCCTGTCACTGAGACTGAAATGAAGCAAATCTATCAACAAGAACAAGAAAAACAGGAGATAATATTTCCATAAGCATCCCTGTCTTAATACTTTATCAGCACTTTGATTCTCCCAGCCTTCTTAGACCTGATGCCGTTGTGCAGAACTCATCATTCTTATGATGAAGCATGGTAGCGGCAGCCTCATGATATGGGGCTGTTTTTCATCAGACACCTTGATGAAAGGTGGATGGAGTTTGCCAGAATATAAAATTAATTTATTATCACCATGAAGAGGTGGTTCTGTTTTCGCAGACTGAAGGTCACCTTTGTCTGCTTTCACATAGGAAGTGGTGAACCCAGAGCATCGCTTCAAACCCAGCATAGGGGGGGGGGGGCTGCACCGAGCTGAGAACCAAGCACAGAGAGCAGATGGTCTGAGTCATCCTGCACGGTTCTCAGGGCTGAACTTTGAGGGCCAGACGATCATGGTGATCATGTTACCAGGAGCCAATCAGAAATCCTGGTTTCTGATTGGC
>JAGKQL010001598.1:0-11213 GCA_018398635.1 Cyprinodon brontotheroides
TCTAATCACTTGATTCATTTAAAAGTGCAATAATTTTTCATGCGTTTGCTTGTTTCTCCTTGTGTTTCATCTCCGTCACTGAGACGGTATAGCTTAAAGGTCGCTATTATATCTATATGGAATTATCATTATCTTGAACTGCTAAATGAAAAATACATTAAAAACACTACTCAAAAAATTTTCCAGATAAATTTTGCATTTTCTTCACAGTATTTACCTGACACGAGCGATTTGTGACTTTTTTCTAGTTTTAGCAGTAAATGTGCACCATGCTAGTGAAAATGACAAATGCTTAAAAAAGAAACAATCATAATCCTGCCGTTTACATACCCGTTCGCGTCCGCGGTGGCGTCAGTGGTATTTGCACAAGGGAAAAATATGGTTTATGGTTTTTTTTTCATTTTAATGTTAGTTTTTATGCTTTGCTTGTTTTGGAGAGGAAGATATGATTTCATTTCTCTTTGTATTTTTCTTCTTGAAGAGCTTTGCATGTTTTGATGTTTCTTTTTATATGATTGTTTTTACCTTTATTTTAATTTTTTTGAATTTTCCTGCATGTTGGGTTGTTGTTTTGGTTTGTTTTCACTTGTGACGACAATCCATGCGCACTGGACTGATTCGTTGTCTGAGGAGGCGGAGTGCATTAGTGCGCTGCGTAATTGCTGCGCAATTCAGGTGTGAGCAGGGGCTGATTAAAGCCGACATAAAAGGAGTCTGAAGGAAGGGAGAAGAGGAAGGAAACGGAATCTGCAGGTGACAGGCATATATCTTCCGACGGGGCTTTGGCGCGTGCGGGGATGCTGGCGTTCTCCTTTGCTTCTCTTTAGCTGGACTCCTCTGGAAGAAGGGGTGTGGGCACGCCGGGGAGTGGAACAGTGCTGGAGTGCCGCAGAGTCAGCTAAAAAGAGCAGCCAGTGGGTGCTGCAGGAAGATCACTCGCACCAGAAGCAGCATAACGAGCGGAGCCCAACTTCCAGCCTCTGATTTTTAAGGGAAAACTCTTGATTTTTTAGGTTTTATCAAGGAGAAGAAAAGGACTGTTTTATTATGCCACTTTTGCTGTGGCTTTTGTATAAATAAAACACTTGAACTTGAGTGCTTCACGGTTTTGGGTCTTTGAGTTTTTTTTTTTTTTTTTTACCTCTTCTGTGCGCGGTTAAGGCGAGCGGCGATCAGTCAAGTTAGTAAAACAAAAAACACTTGAATAAGTGTTTTTACACTGGAATAAAAATATTGTTCACAAGTCAGGAAATCACGAGTCTCAATTCGGAGTCTGAAGAATCCCTTAAAATGCAAGTCTAAGTCGAGTCTGAAGTCATTAAATATGCGACTTAAGTGCGACTTATTTGCAGCTGTATATGATACAAATAAATAGTTAAAAACAAACTGTGTGATTTCTGGATTTATATATATATATATATAGTATATATATATATATATAGTATATATATATATATATATATATATATATATATATATACATACATATATATATATATAGAAGAAACTGACCTCAGCAGTCATGCAGAAAAACTGAGTCGCCACCTAAGTGTTTTGTTTTTAAAAGGTCACACGCAGCAGGAAGTTGTCAAAATGTGGCCAAAATGCCAACATTCAGTCCACATAACACCAAGAATCTGCACACTCACCCTAACTAGTCATCATCGGAGCGCCTTTCACTGAGCTGCCTTTAAAGTACCATCGTCACTGAAAATACTTGCATGCAGAGGAAAGAAGCTTGTTTATCAGCTCCAATCTCCCCCTTTTCATGCTTTAGTTTATGAATTCCCTTCTATAAATGGCTAACTCTTTTATTTGATTAAATAGGTAAATAGTCAACATTTTCTGACATATGATGGTGTCAACCTTTCTGCTTTTAGCCACAGGAGCCTTCATTGAAGGCATATTTGTGCTCATATTTTGCTGACTTTGCATTATTTCTGCCCTATTTCATGAATTTGTCCTGACACAACACCTCAGGATTAAATGCTCTGTAATTTTGCTTTTAAAGGACATTTTTATTCCCGGAAAAGTCTGATTATTATTATTTGACTGATTATTATTATTTAGCCTCTAGCATTACATTCATAAACGTAATTTTATTCATATCTTATATTTATTCAGACTCTAATTTCAAAGTTTTTTTATAAATTCTTTTATTTGTTGAAAATAAAAGTTAGGAGAAATGGAAGGGCAAAAAAAATCTGAATGTCCTCTATAATATTTTCTCCAAGCATCTGACATTCCTTACATCCTTCAGCCCATAGAGGCAGCAAACACCTTAATAAAGTTGCTCAGACATATACAATGTTCCATAATGCTGTTAAAAACAGATCAAATCTTTCTGAAAAATGTGGTTTTGAAAAATGTAGATGAGGAAATGAAGGGAATTCAGTGTTCTTATCTAAATAATATCCACACACTGTTGTGTCTTCCCATACCAATACTGGACTGTGAATTACTCCAATGCAATACTGTTCCTCTCCATACTTTGTAAACATGTGTGAATCCAGTGTCCAAATAGACTAACAAGGCCCCCTTCAGGCGGAGGTTTTATTTTCAGAGGAACTGAGACGGTAAAATATGCACAATTACACACCTTTCCACGTAGAAAAGATAGATCACTGCTTCCGATGATGTGCAGGTCCTCTGTTGATTGGTCATTCTAGGGGGGAAGAAAAAACAAAATAGCTTATAGTTAGTGAGTCACTGCTAACAGCTTTTGATTTATTTTTTAAAGGTCAGCTGTTTTTAAAAAAGGTTCCACAAACTAACATCTGAAACTTAATTTTACATAAAATATGAAAACGATATGAAAACAGCAAACAAACCTTCTAGTGCTTTTTTAAATTCAATGCACTTTAATTGATCAATATAGCATCAATTCACAACACGTCATCTCAAGGCACTTTACAAAGACAATTAAACCAGATCATACGGTCAGATTGATTCAATCTATCTAAGGAAAACCAAATGATTGCATCGACTCATTGACTCTTCAGCAATCCTTCACACCACAAATGCTTGTAGCGACAGTGGGGAGGAAAACTCCCTTTGAACAGGAAGAAACCTTCAGCAGAAGAAATTAATTAGATAGTTCTGCAGACTTTCTTTCAAAATACGGTCTTTTTCTTCTTTAAGCGTCAGTCCAAATGTTAAACTGGAATAGCGGAGGACAAATGAATAATTAATCCTTTTAATTATCAGGCTTCTCTCCTGTGGAACCAACTACCAGTTTTAGTCTGTGAGGCAGACACCCTGTCTAGTTTTAAGGCTAGGCTTAAAACTTTCCTTTTGATAAAGCTTATAGTTAGAGTGGCTCAGGTTATCCTGAGCTATCTCTATAGTTATGCTGCTATAGGCTTAGACTGCTGGAGGCCATAGGGACCCCCATTTCATCATTGTACTTCATTCTATCTCTATTCTCCCATTCTGCAGCATCTGTTGGTTTAATCTCTAACGTTTTTCTCTCTGCTTTTTCTCATAGTAGCTTCATCTGGTCTGTTCCTGTTTGGCTGTGACTCCATCCTGGAGAGAAATATCAGCTGTGCTGCTGCCATCAACACCTTTGTTTATAGATGTTCCAAATTGGCCTCTTTTTTCCAGTGTAGTCCTGTTTCTCTGACTATGACTCGCTGGATGTGCTCTCTTCATCCTCTGACATGGGAGCTGGCTCAGAGCTCGTCTGCCTGGCTGTGTGTGTTTCCTGGAAGGAGCCGCCTGTGGAGTTGGTTTACAGCTGCTTTTTGTGTCTCTGCTTCTGTCTCCTTGAACCCCAGTCAGCCTCGGCAGATGGCCGCTCACACTGAGCCTGGTTCTGCTGGAGGTTTTTCTTCCTGTTTAAAGGGAGTTTTTCCTCTCCACTGTCCCTACAAGCATGCTTAGTGTGAGGGATCAACATATTCTCATTATCAGTTCGTATGAAATCGCACGAAAAGTTATGCACACTTTTTCGTATGCGTTTTTTTTTCCTCAAAAAACAGATCAGTGAGCATGCGCTGGCAGACAGAAAAAAACCAGATCGCGGAGCGGACGTAAAACTGGGAAAAACAGTGCAATAATCACTTATTCATGTCTCTAACTACGTTGCTTGCTGTTTTATATCTTAGGGTTAGGGTTAGGGTTAGGGCTAATTGTAATTTATATTCTATGTTCTTGAAAGAGAGGCGTAAGATCGCATGCGAAAAAAAAGCGTCAAAAAGTGCGAAATTACGGTGCATAACTTTTCGTACGATTTCATACGAACTCATAATGAGAATACACTGGAGGGATTGCATTTGAGTCAATGAGTCGATGCAATCAACTGGTTTTTCTTAGATAGAAAACTTTGAATCAATTTGACTGGATGATCTGGTTGAACTGTAAAGAGCCTTGAGATGACATGTGTTGTGAATTGGCTATATAAATAAACTGAATTGAATTGAACTGAATCAACGGGCTGAATAGTAGTGCTACGGGGGAACAAATCCTACAAATAGCTCTAAGATATCACAGTTTTTCTGCAAAAGCTTTTTTCTTTTATCTTTTTCTTCTTTTAAAAGGTTTAATTTCACGTTTTATAGGTCAATTCGGACTTTTTCAGGAAACTCAATTTAAAATAGCTTATTTTTTGTGAAGTTTCTTGTCATGTAAATACAATGGCTCTGGGGCTGGACCGAAAATGAATGAAGTACCAGAAGAACAATAACACACCTGTAGAACTAAAGCCGAGGGCCACACTGGAAGAATGCAAAACGCTATGATATCACCACATAATAAAGTGATGAATTACCCTATTTATTTACACGTCCTCTATCCACATTTATATACATGGTTAAATTTTAAACATTAAAACAACTGTAATATTATTTTTCACCTTCTAAACTCAATATATAATTATCTTGTGCAGGAAATGGAGTAAAAGGAATGAAAACACTAAGGGAAACATAATTTAGCTGTGTGCCAAAACACACCTTAGTATAACAGTAACCAGGTAACAACGCTCAAAATTACACAGTGGTTAAATTACATCTTTTTATTTTTTTTTTTTAGGTGTGCCAATGATTGTTTTATTTTTTGTTTGTTAATAAAGTTGCATCTATATTAGTGGATCACGTGTCATTTCGCTTCACATCTCATGAGAAGGATTTTCATGGCATCCTCCTTGAGGCTTCCCGAAATAAACCCTTACTAAATAAGAGCAACAGTGACATCTAGTGGACAAAGGCTGAAATTTCTTACCTGTTGAGTTCATGAGCAAACTCATGAATCTTTATCTGCGTTATCTTCTTTTTTAAAATTCTATTTATAGAAATTTCTTGATAGAAACTGAGGACATAAAAATTAGAAATAGTGTTAAAGCTGAAAACTGCTGTTTTTATTATTATTATTATATATTTAATAGTAACTGTGAATAGTTTTATTATATAACATAATTTAAACATATAGACCATGCTTTAAGTAGCTCTGATGCAAATGGATAAAAAGCCTAAAAATAAATGTTTTTTAACGTAGCTGCATAACTTCACACAAAGAAATGTGGGGAAAAAAATCTGCGGCTGCTGCAGATGTGCAGTTTTAAAGATCGACCTGAGCTTTTAAACAGTCGACCTGCGCTTCCATCCTCACCTATGGTGATGAAATCTGGGTCATGAGCTACAGAAGGAGACAAGGGCCTGAAATCAGCTTCTCGGTTTATTTGGAAGAGACTATGGGATTGTTATGAACAATCTGATAGAGCCATGAACTTTAAGTAATAAATCAATAATAAAGCAGGGTTGGGGTGTTACTACCCGTACGATTATAGAGTCAATCTTAAAAGCAGAGGTCCTGCAGAGCATCTCATGCCAGAGCAAAAGCAGAAGAGGAAACAAAAACATTTTGGTTTTCCTCCAGAATTTCTCACTCTGCTTGAAGTTTGCAGGTCGTTTGGTCGTCTGGATTAAGTGGCATCTGTGCCAATGAAGGTGAAACCATCAATTCAAGCTTGCAGTAGTTTTCTTTTACGAAGAAAACATGATCAAAGTTAAAAAATAATCACACAGTTTGCACCTGATTCTACTTGAAGGACGTGTTCTCTTGTATTTCCACATTTGCAGACTTGCTAATATTAATGAGCAGTATTAATTTCCCCACCTAATGAATCAGCTTCAGCTAAAGCTTAAGTTTCTATTAAAATCTTTGTATGAGAGTTCCCCTCTGCAATAGTCACTACATTCATTTTAAGATTTTACTCAGCTGCAAGAGCAACTCCAGTAATGGGTGTGCCATTTTTACCACTCTTTCCTTTCTGAGATGTGGGTTTTCCATGGCCGTAGATTCTATTTAAACATTTCAGTTGCTTTTATAGTTCCTATAATCACATGTGATCCATTATGCTGTCATTTGCCTATTAACTATGCAGCTGACAAAGATTTCTCCACTGCATAATGAAGAGTATTTCTAGTTTAAAGCAGACTGCCTACCAAGTAGCTCTTCAGACGGATAAACTCCACCCGTGTTTCCAGGTACCGGTTGGAGCTGCGTCCAAGAACCTTGATGAACTCCACCAGATCTGCACAGAACTTGTATCCTCCCTTCAAGACACACAGCACCATGATCTTGCTGTCCTCAAAGTCCTCCATGACGTAGCGAGCCAGGCGCTCTATCCTTAAAAGGAGAAATCCCGTTCCAAAGATGATGATTAAGAAACATTTCAAGCATGTTTGTCCCTACCTGTTCATGATCACTCCGTGAGGGATGTAGATGTTCTCGATGTCATGGTGGTAGTGTTCAGGATAGGTGAACAGATCCAGGCTGTAGCCAGGCCAGTCATCATCGATCTGGAACAGGCAGCAAAGTCACGCAGACTCAAGGAGCTGGTATACAACCCCAACCTGAGCTCCTCGCAATAATCTTTGTTCATTTTTAGAAAGTTGTACATTCATGCAGGTTCTTAAAGCACATCGAAAGAAAACTTTTAGGATTTTTTTTTTTTAGAGTACAGGGTAAGCTGGTTTTCTGCTTAAAAAGCATGACTCAAAAGATTAAACAACATTTTAACCCATATTGGTTGGATTTCTGTGAAAACGAGAGGTGCTTTAAAAAGGATTTACAGTAGCTTTATCAAAAAATAATCACAGGGAATAAGAATTAGATAATAATCCTAAAAAAAAAAAAGGATTATTTCTTAATGTTTTGGTTTCGAGTTTGCCAGGCTTTATTTTACTCGCTTTAAACGTTCCCGATCAAAGGTTCTGCAAGCTGTTCTTTAGACTTGATCTCTTTTTTCTTTTATTTCCAGTCTTTAATGTTTTTGAAGTTTAAAGTGCTTGTTTATTGTGAAGGTCTGAGGAAGTTCTGGCTCCATCACAGTAGAAACTCACTGAATTGCAAAAGCATGGCATCATTTTGTCTGTGCTGCAAAGTTGTAAAACAGACCCTTGTAATGCTGGCAGTCCAGGTAATTGAAAAAGTTAATAACTAGTAAACACTCGAGTCTCCAGAAGGGAAAAAAATCACACATGCTGCCTTTTCAAGTCAAGAAAATCTTCAGAAATCTTCCATGCATGGTCTTAAAATCCAGCATAGAGCTACACTTAAGATGTGGCTCCTTCTGATGGTCAAAAGAAGGGTGAAAGGTCACTGATAGATGCATAAAGAACTATATAATTATTACAGTATTTAATTTAATGGTAATTTAACAAAAGAAGACTTGACATTTTTGTTATTGGCACCTGCAAAATAGTCAGAGCATTTTAATAACTAGTCATTCAGAAAGGCCTGCTTATTATTTTTTAGGTTTGCATAACAATCTTTGCATAAAACAATAAGTTAATATGCATTTTACACAGTAGTCCATGACTTTAACTTCCTTCTTTTACAATAAAGAAATAGAGGAAGAGAGAATAATCTGTGGAGGATTTCCCCTCTATGTGTCATATTGGGAATTAAATACATTTTCAGATACTGAATTTTCAGATACAGAGTTAAATTTTGCTTGTTTGCAGATTTAATGGACAGTCGGTAAAAGAAATATGGCTCCCTGCTCACCATTAGAGAACTGCAGAGTTGAAATGCATCAACTATTATGCTGCCTACATGCTCACATGTTGTTTGGAAGGCATGACACAAAGAAGTCATTTCTGTTCTACCATTTATGTAAACTTTAGTGTAGTTATGGCAATTGTTTGTCAAACCAAACATCAAATAAAATTCCAATAAGCCACTATAGGCACTGGGGTCCGCACGTTTTCTTGACGCGCTGCGAGCAAGAAGTGGAAGTCCTAAACTTGTAGATGTTTAGTTGATTTATTTCCTATATTTTGTCACATTACAGAGTTCAAACTTTCCTTGCCCTGTCACCTCTACCTCTCTTGCACTGGTAAAACCCATAGGCCCCGGAACCCAAATGCCTGCTGGTCCTTACCAGGCTCCTACAATTATAGAAAGTGGACTGCCCAATTTTTCTTCCTGTTTTACATAAAATAAATAAAAGAAAAAATAATAAAACAACAAAAATAGATGCACAAAAATGCAACAATTAACCTATAAATTAAGTCTGTAAATAATACAAAAAATATATAAGTTTAGGAATTAACACAATTCAAATGGATAAAGAAATAAAGAATAAATAGCTCCAACATTTAGTATTATACTAAATTTAGTGCTTTTGTTTAGTTTGTTTTTTTTGTTTTGTTGCTAGATTAGATTCACCTTGATAAAGAATCTGGTTTTGTTATGGGAAAAGCTTTATGTCACGGTCTACCAAACGCCGCTGCTGCTGACAGATGATTATTGTTGGAAGATTGAAAAAAAGACGAAATAATAAATTTATGGTGAGCAAATAGGATAAATTAATATATAATAGAGAAGAGAAATCTAAATTTTCCGACATCATGTATTATTTATCGCACGGATTACAAATAATTATCTCAAATCTGTTAATTTGATGTGCATTATTTGTTATCTCAATTAATCCCTTTAATAGAATCTGCATCACATTTATTTTAACTTCTGCTTTTACTTCATTCACCCAAAGCTCCATCAACTGTCCAATCTTAACTCTTTAATCAGTTAAAATCATGGGAGCTTCATTTTTCTTACTGTATGTGTTTGTTTGTGAAATGCACAAGATAATTACTGAATAATAATTTTTAAAAAGAAATAACTTTCGAAGCTACTACACCAGCCAGCTTCTTTTATTTTTAATCCGAACGAATCTTCTGATAATCAAATAAAAGGTCAATGAACTATCACAAGGCATGTTTATATTAAATGAAGAGTTATGGATTAGCCAAGAGGTGTCTTATCTTTTTAGTACAATATTCAATCTTTCATTAGGAAATAACATTTTTACCATTTTGTTGTTAAAATAATGGCCGATTTACAAAATGATTGGTTAAAAAATACGGGTTGGTTTCAGAACTTTACTTCCAAAAATCTTAACATTAAATGGGCCAAAAAGTAGCGAAAATAGTACTTTGTTTTCTGGTCAACAATCTTCATCAAACAACTTTCCTCTCTAACTTCTCTCTAACTCATGTTCCTAACTCCTAGGCTACGTGAGAATTGGCAAAGCACCCAGGGCACNGGAAAAGAATGTTGTTTTCTCTCAGGAGAAAACAACATTTTTTCCTCAGAGTTAAGTAGAGAAGACCTGCCTGCCCGGCCACACAGGCAGCATGATCACGCTTCAGTCATTTAGGTAAAAGAAAAGCTTTGTTTCCGCCATGGAGAGACTTAGGCTGGGTAATCAGCCTCATGTATACAAGCAGGCTTGCAGTGGGTTGGTGGATATCGGTGGAAGCTTTCAGCCAAACTCTTAAATCTTAGTAATTTTATTACTTCGAAGTATGCCTTCCCTACAGTGGACTCTGTCGTAAAATATGTAGTGTAAAAGTACATTAATATTATAACACCATGCACTATGTAGAGAGTTAATGTAATACTAATGCAGATTGGGACCAAATGCACTGATTAAGCAATTTAACTCTTAAAGTGTTACTTTAACCCTAAGTAAATGTAATGGCATGTATCTTGCAATCAAGTTATTTATATCTATGCATTTTTGCCAGTAGACAGAAACCGGTGCTGTATATTAAAAATAAACATTTAATGGAGGAAACAACGAAATGTGCATAAAGATATATGAGGGGCAAACAGAGACACAGAAACCCCAGAGAAAGAAAACGCAAAAACGATAAAACCAAGGGAGCTAATGCTGGGTGTCATTTAGCTGCATGAAGTGAGAGCTAAGCGATGTAAATGATTGCATCTTAGTTTCTAGCAATGGCATTCTTTATGTGTTGCCATGAAAGCAACTTTTACAGCAGCAATAACAATGACAAAACACTGTTCTATGTCTTTTTTTTTTTTTAAATTTATTTTTATTACAAATTGATGGTGGTAAAATGTCAATTTAATAAGAAAAACTGCTTAGGAATGGTGAGGGTAAGAAAGTTTTAACCCCTCCCCCAAAAAAAAATAAATGAATAAATAAAATAAAATCAACAAAAATTCCAGAAAACTAAAACACCATTACTGCTATCTTACAATCTAGAGTCATTTGAACCAGCCTGGTTAAAACAGATCTGGTAGACTCAGCCTTATTCTGCTGCAGTCTAAACCTCTGACTCTATTTACCTTCAATGATTAAAGAAGATAGATCCCTAAATATATAAACACTCACTGCTTACATTTTAACTTAGCTTTTAGAAAATATTTATTTACATTTGTTTTTATTTACTCATTACTGTTATTTTACCTGATTTAATTGTTATCTTGTGCTGTGTATTTTTCCTTTATTCTAAAAATATTGATAGTTTTATTACTTAATTGCTCAATATTTTCTTTTTATTGTTAAAATAAAATCAATCAGACAGTAAGAAAGGGAATCAATATCTAAAGGATGCTGTACCCTTATATTTGAAAGTAAGTGATTTTTATAAGTGGATGATTTATAATTTGTTTAATATAAAACAATTCTAATATTAGGAGCAATTGACTTCATGCTGGATAACTCATAACTGTTTGTGTGGCGCCATCTACAGATCAAAATAGTGTCAGCAGGGTTGCACATTCCTGTGAAATTGCAGCCTAAAAACAAACATCAGCATTTCTACCCCAAAAACTACAATAAAGACATGAAACCTGACAACAACAAAAGAAGGAAAGACAAACAAAATGTTGTAAAATGTCGTGTAATACAGAGAGAGAGAGAGAGAGAGAGAGAGAGAGAGAGAGAGAGAGAGAGA